>BQNB010086842.1:0-28077 GCA_026074375.1 Tanacetum coccineum
TCACCTCCTCAACTTCACTGTCTACGTCTTCATTAATTGGATCATGAACTTCAAACATATAGTCGTCATTTTTACCCCTACTTGACTCCCCAACCTGAGCTTCTCTAGGAACATCATCTTGATCCCAAAGGGTATCAAAAGGATTTTTAGTTTCAACTTTGAGGGGTGTTTCAGTAGAGGGTTTTGCTGTACTTGGTTGGGAATTCAAAGGACGATATACAAAAGAAGACTTAGGCTTATTCAGCTTAATACCCTCTATATTGCGAGGTTGTACCTTTTCCGTTTTCTTCCCTTTTTTCTTCTTATTTGTCACTGTTGTAAATCCATCATCATTATTATCCTTAGAAACTGTTACCTGCTCAATCACACGTTTAGGGCACTGATCAGTAGCATGTCCAAACACATGACATTCAATGCACAGTGGAGGTTTCCACTCATATTCCAATCGAATCCGTTCCTTAGTATGACCCGTTCCTTCCTCAACCGGGACTGCCATAATTATCTCTTGCTTCAACTCTTTATTTGCACTTACCTCAATTAATGCACGAGCAAACCCTATTCTACCCCATGAGTCCACACACATGGAGCTTGTGAAAGCATCCAACATGATCGGTTTTCCAATTTGTGTAGCAATAAGGCTGAGACCGTCGCTGAGACCGTCCTCTGAGTATGCCACAACAAGGACTTTGTGCATTTTCACCCAAACAGGAACCCTAGTAACTTCATCCTTTGTTAATGATAGGTTTGGCGTCCACTTATTCAATATAATTGGTGTATTCCGAATCAACCATGGTCCTTGTTCTATAACTTGTTCCAATCCAGTTAAAGAAGCGAATTTAAAGTAAAAGAAACCATCATCATCCCTCGTCACTTTCTGAAAACCAAACTTAGCCCAAGTATTCATTACATAATTTTTTTATCAGTTGGAATGCCACGTTTTTACCCACGAAGAACCAGACTAAGGAGTTTGCAAACCTATGTTTCACTTTAGCAATAGTATCCAGGGGTAATACAAAATCAGTGTCTTCCACACATTCATCATTAACCAACGTCCTAAAGTTTACCTTCTTTTTAGGACTTTCAGAATTCACAACGTTAACATATGAGCATTCTCTATAGGATCACAATCATCATGTTGACTTGGTTGCTCCACATTCGGCTTAACAGACTCATCCCTTAGCGGTTGAGAATAAGTCACGGACCTCCTAGCCCTCATAGGCTGACCATCAACACTTATGAATATAGTAGCAAGATCACCAGGCTTAGAATTCAGCGATTTTAACATGTTTTTTTGGTTGAGACATTTTCACAAACACTTGGCGGGTAGTAAAAGATTTAATGAGATTTTATGCGTATAGAAACGGAGAATGCAATGAGGAGTTGCATTCTAATAAGGAAGAAATAAAAAAGCTACATTTAAGTGAAATGAGTTTAGGTGTCAGAGAGGTGGAAGGGTTTGGTTCGATGGATGGTTTTTGTTGAGTTTAGGTGTTAGAAATAACAATCATGTGTGTGCTTGGATTAATAACAATATTATTGTTGGATTGGATTTGAATGAGCATTCTTGGATTGTCCTAATCCTGTCGCAACGCGTGGTACGACGGCCAATATTTGTGATATTAAATAACCTGCTTCTTTTTCGAGATTCTCCTTCAATATAAATGCTATGTGCCAAACACAAACACAAACACAACTGATATATTTCTGCTCTAAGATTAATAATCCTTGTAGTTGTAGGTTCTGTTTCGAGACTCACACTTCACCACCTTTAACTAAGTCTGACTTTAGCAGCGTCGAATTTAGTTTAATATATACTAGTTATAAACCTCGTGCACGCACGGGGTTTTTTCTAAATTTCTTTTGTTAATGTCGGTCATGTTTTAAGCGTAACTGTTATAATGGGTTGACTTACGAAAAAACTAATACGAAACGCGTAAAATGGGTCGAGTTTCTCATATGGCTCAATAGTAATTCAAGATGTTTTCAAATTTTTTTGACACAAAATCAACTTTGAACACGGATTGTGAGCTAAAGTATTAGTTTATTCCATTAAGTACCCTTTTTCACATGTCTCACTAGCAGTCCAGTAAAGGGTTACATGAATTTTAACATTCACATTTGGGATTCATTAGGTTCTGGTGTACTAAATAGGTATACTTCTTTATTTCTCATTCTTAGATATGAATATGTATGTAATTCTCACAACACACATTTTTTCAATCAACTATATTTATATTTTTATACCAATTGCTTTTTGTGAGCTGACCACTCACTAAACCTAACCAAAACAATATTTTCTTAATATTTTTGTTTTTTTCCTGTAACTATTTATGGATGCGAGCAAATATGAATCTCTTTTTCTTGCCTTTTAACAGCACCATGTCGGATTTGATTGTTTGCGCTAAAGATATTAAGCAAATCCTGTTCTCAGTTTTTTTTTAAATAGATCCAAATATAAAATTTCCTGTTACTAAGACTTACAATTGATCTTGAGAAAGACGATCTTTGTAATTCTTTGAGAAACTTTTGTTGAACCTCCTAAGTGTATCATATCCATCTTTGTTTATATTACATCTTGACTGTAAGGCTCAACACTTGCATCACTCTGTTGTATTGAAGATAATGAAAACCATCTATGTCTAGGCTTACTGATTCTCATGCCTGAAAGGTTGTGTATTTTCTGTGTCATAATGAGTTACAATGATATGTTTATATAAGCTAGATAATTGGCCTACACATAATACAAAGATAAATATGCCTTTGGGCCATGAAGACTAATCCGTTAACATTCCCCAGTAGTTTGAGCGAGAGAGGAACGAACACTCAAGCTGTCACGAAACTCATCAAATAAAGCCGTAGGTAGACCTTTAGTGAAGATATCCGCATACTGGTAACGAGAAGGGACATGAAGAACCCGTATGTGACCAGTGGTAACCAAGTCACGAACAAAGTGAATGTCAATCTCAATATGTTTCGTGCGCTGATGTTGCACGGGGTTAGAAGAGAGATAGACAGCACTCACGTTATCACAATAAACAATAGTAGCTGTAGACAGTGGTGTATGAAGCTCACGTAAAAGATTGCGCAACCAGCAAGTCTCGGCCACTGCATTAGCAACACCCCGATACTCTGCCTCCGCACTAGATCGAGAAAGAGTAAACTGTCGTTTGGAAGACCAAGATAAAAGATTGTTGCCAAGAAACACACAATAGCCAGAAGTAGAGCGCCGTGTAGTGGGACATCCAGCCCAATCCGCACCTGAATAAGCAACTAAAGAGGATGTCGTAGATGAATAAAGCTATAAACCAGAAGTCAATGTACCACGGACATACCGCAAGATCCGCTTGAGAGCAGAGAAATAAGGCTCTCGAGGATCATGCATAAAGAGACAAACCTGCTCAACGGCATAAGAGATGTCAGGCCGTGTAAAGGTCAAATACTGTAGAGCCCCTGAAGCCTGCGATATAGTGTAGCATCAGAAACAAGATCAAATAGAATTTGTCTTGTATTATAGTGTAGGATCAGAAACAATGCCTTGAGTGGACGCTCTTTGTGCTTGTATTATATTTATTGTGATTGGAACCATTTTATCTGAATTTGTCTGTTTAAACATTCGTGTGACATCTAAGTCTGATCCTTCTAATAAATATCTACATGGTCGTTGAGAGGTTGAGCAGGATTTTCAAGTCATAAGCCCTCACCGCTTGTGTTGGTATTTTTGTTTTGCTGTTTAGAATATAAGGGATGGGTTGTGGTTTTAGCATGATCTTCTGTTTGCCCCACAGTCAGTGGTTGGCCAAGGCTCATATGAAGAGTAACTGGACACCCAACTGCAATTCGAGTGCCTTAGCTAAGTTTCTTCTGAAATTTATGCTGCCTTCTTGTCTTCTGTTCTTGTAAAAGTTAAATGGATAATAGCATTGGCTGTCAGAGACATTAGAAAAATCGCGTTATTGGCATAAATGTAGCGATTGGTTATCGATATCTTGCATGCATACTTACTCTCAATAGTGCTAGTTTTGATTTGTCACTAAGGAACTTTTGTATAAGGGAGCTTTCTATTCCTTTGATCACGTCTTTCCACAGTTGTTCCATGTCACTTAAGCTTCCCCTCTTGGCATCTCGTCGCTTTTTCTGTTTATTTAATATGCTTTCTTCACCAACAGTAAACTTGTTTTGATCACTTATATTAACTGTTTAAATATATTACAAGTTGTTTTTTAGAAAAAAAACTTGCCAATAATATCTAAAACTCGACAAAAATACACAAAACTTGGCGAAAATACTCAAATTTTGCCAAAAATGCCAATCCGATTAATCGCCGATTACAAGGTGGTCGACCGCCCGACTAACGATTCACGATTTTTGCAACCTTGATAAAAAGTGTGTTTTTTTTATATTAGGATAAAATTTTATCGATCATTTTATATATATAAATATATAATAAATATATATATTTATATAAATTCGGTTTTCGGTTCGGTTCTCGGTTCAGACTGCCAAACCCATATCCAACCCGAGAACCGAATTCATAGTTCGGTTCAATTTGGTTTTGACAAATTCGGTTCGGTTGTTAGTTCGGTTTGATTATTTTAGGCTCGGTTCGGTTTTGGTTTTCGGTTTATTCGAATTTTTTGGTTTTTCTGCTCACCCTTACTTGAATCTACAATTGTGTAGTTTACCGACTCGAATAAAAATTATTTGGGTTTTGAGAAGAAAAAAACCATACTCACACTACCTTTATAAGGCTTCGGGCTTGGGCTTGGGGTTGGGCTTAACCAAATAAGCCTTGGTATAAGTAAACAATTCAGGTATATTAGTTTCACCTGTAACTATGCAACAATTGCAATGCGACTCATTCACATATCTTCTTTACTTGCAATTATGCACAACAAGTATGGATAAACATTAAGTGGCTGTTTTTTTTTTCCTGTCTAGATTAATAATCCTGTCTGGAAATAATCTTGTCTGAAAATATCATGTTTCTTTTTCATCCTGAATGAAAATCTCAAAAACCTAAATGGCTCTTGTTTTTGAAATCACAGATAGAAAATGATCTCGTATTGGAAACCAAAAGAATCAAAAATCAAGTATAAATGATACATAATCAAACTTCAATTGCTACAAATTTTCAAAAACTTAAGACAAGTCCATCTAAATAGAGAATTTAAAGGAGAAAAAAAACCCGTAACTTTTATGCAGTTTTGTACATATACAAAGATGAGGTAATGCAGTCGACATAAAAACATGTTGAGGGATCAAAAGAGTAGAGATGACAATTCAATGGTTAGCATGAGGAGTAAGGCGGTGGATTAGAGTGGTATGTTAGTTGCCATGGGAAGTAGGTGTGGTAGAGCCGAAGATGTTAAAAACATGTGGGTTATGTTAGGAGAAGAAAGAATAAAAGAAATATGCGTGGGTAAATTTGTGATACAGGATCCTGGATGGAAACAACCATTTTTTAGCACCCTTTTAGAAACAAGATTTACTTTCGTATTAAGCAAAAAAGAAACAATCTTTTTCCTGATTGCATTAAGAAAAATTTTCATCTAGAATATTAAGCAAAAAAGAAACACCCACTGATGGAAGTTAAAAGCACTATTCATAAATTGGCTTCTTGAAAATGGTAAGAGCATCTACAATGGTAACTTTATCAAAAGCTTTTAGTTTTTGCCACATCATATTTTTCATTAATGCATTAATATCACCAAGCTATTATCAAAACTTTCTCTAATGCCAAAACTTTCTACAAAAGCTTTTTGAAAAAAGTACACCAAAATAAGGCTAAAAGAGTGAAGCATTAATTACGAAATCAATGCTTGAACCGCTTGGAGAATTACAAGCTTTTGAGAAAAGCTATTGGAAAAGTTGTATCTTGCAATGGTAAAAAGTCATTCAATAGCTTCTTGTAATAGTAAAAAGTCTTTCAAAAACATTTGCATTGGAGGTGCTCTAACTCTATAAGAAGGTTGTTACTTTCAGCAACAGTCTACTTACTTTCTGTGGCAAGAAAAAACATACGTGTAAAATATTTGAAGATAAAGAAAGGAATTGGGATGTCCTATTTGCGGCCATCAATGATGCTTTTAAGCTGAGATTGATGAGTCTATAGCTCAAACCTTCATATGTTGTTCATCAGCTTTATTGCATTTTTGCTAAAACTTGAATGATCTAAGAACCAAAGCTCAGACACCTTCAATTGGTCAAAGTCACTGTATTTCATATACAAATACAACTCCCTAAAACATGTCCATGTATTCAACCAAATAGGTTCAACCAAAAAGAGTGAGATTTGACAGAAAAGGTTGATATATTTGTCTCAATATAAATGGCAACCATAAACACAGTTGAATTACGGCAGCAGTTTTTCAACAAGATTTTGATTTTATTAAGAAGTACTGGAAGGGTAGTAACATACATCTAATTAAGGGAAATAAAAACGTATGAAAGTAGAAGTATTTCATTTGTTAAGCTATTAGAGTTTGATTAAAGCTCAACTGATGCTCTTGGCTTGCAGATTTCTTCATATGCATCCATAAATGTAACCTTAGGTGGTGTTTGTTTTTCATAAAGAGGCTCTTAACAGCCTCTTAATCTGACTTATTGAGACACGCTCAGACATTTGACCCATTAAGTGCGTTTGGTTTTTTTTTCTCGTTCAAACGCGGTTAGAGGCTGAAACATCTTAACCAACTAGATGTAGATGGGGGATCTTGATGCCTCTTAATGCCTCTTCACTCTTTGATATATTTTTTTTGTTTTTTTCCCCCTTAGTTTATTTTGTTTTTATTAATTTTTTTTTCTTTTTGTTTTATGAGATATTTTTTTACTCTTCTTTTAATATTTATGATTAAATGCAATTGGTACCGAAATAGTTCATTAAAAATATGAATGCATATTGTACGATTTAACGAAGATGGATTTCTTACCTAAACAATATTCAGGAGTCTTGATCATAAGTCATAACATACATAATGCTAGAATTAATTGTTTACAACTTGTTAGAAAAGTGCAAAAAGGTAATAAACTATTTTAAATAATATTATATACAGTTTATATTGTGAAATATATTTAATAACATATTGGAAATTTTGAACATTTTTTTAAAATTTTGAATCTACTCCACAATATATGACTGCTTTGTGAGAATATTGTGATACAAAATTTTGAATGTTTTTTAAAACATTTTATTCTCACGTTGCACAACTATATTAATTTTATGACTAAAATGCTCTATATAATTTTTAAACATGTTTATGTTTCTTAAGAATAAAACTGATTTTAAGAATAAACTAATTTATACTTTTATCGTTCAGACATTTAAAAAGTAAAAAAGCAAACAATATCATTTCATTCAGATTCAGACATTTGCGCATCAGATTCAGATTCAGATGTGCGAGTCAAATTCAGATTCAGAGCCTCTTAATAAACAAACAGCACCTAATGTTGATGTATAATATATTTCTGGATGCGAGCAAAGACAGAACTCAGGTCAGTGGTTACAGGTTTTAGAAAATGAAAATTTGGTTATGCACATCGTTGTATGTTGGTGTATGACATAAAGGCACCTTACATTGACTCTTACTCGATAAATGACAAGTGAAAATCAGCATAAGTGGCAACTTCAATTGCATAACATCATTTTTAGCCTACAAATCCACACATTTTTAATCATTAGCACTGACATATTACTCCCACCACTTCACGTATCTTCACAAATTTTCAAACTAGTGTTACATATTATCTCAATGCAATCATTACAAAACGTTAAGAATAATTTATTAGCACTTGAAATAATTGATGAGTTCAACGAGTTTTGTGTCCATGTAACATTTCATTAACTTTATATATACTTCGTTTGGTGAACAAGTTATGGCTATTTATAACTAATCAGAAAAGGCGAAACCAAACTCTCAACAACAACACACGCTTCACAACATCTATAAGTATCTTCATATGAACTATCTTTTTAGTCATAGATCACCAAATTTGGAGCACAATCAAACAACACTTTCCCATCATTTTAAATAAACAAAGGAACCGGATACATACCAATCAAACAACACTTTCCCATTTTTGTATATTAAAAACTCATAAACGAGAATACCTTAGCATTCCTCAGTTCCAATATACCATCGAAAAGTTCTATAGCCAACTCATGATTCTGCTCATATGCACCACCTAAGTATCCTTGCAATACCTTCTCAAAGTGCAGTCAAGATTTTCTAATATCTTTAAAATATCACGTTTCTTCTCAATCAGACTATTCAGCTCCAAAAACGTAGGGGGAAACGTTAATTAGCTAATCAGTAGTTAAACTCGATAATAGCATAACCGATATAATCTATAACCAGTTTTGGTAAGCTTATGTGTTTTTAAAAATCCCCAATCTAACGGATTATGCTTATTTCCTTCCCAAAAATTATATAAGCCTTTTGACCTAAGCTTAACCAAACACCTTCAAAGTACTTACTAGCTTTTCCAGTGTACAATAAGCTATTTAGCACATAAAATAAGCTTACCCAAACACCCTATATATGACAAAAGGCCGAATCTGAGATTGCACCTACAAGCGATCCAAAGGAAGTAGTGTACTCTATTGAAATATTAAAAAGGCATTAGAAGCATAGCTATCCAAAATATCTGAAGGACCTCAAAGACAGAAAGGTCAAAAAGGGTAGTCACTCAGGTATGTTTATGATCAAACTCCACAATACTACAACTTCATATTTGTGGGTCCTGGATACAGGGTGTGGTACTCACATTTGCAATGTTTTACAAGGTCTAAAGGAAAGTAGGAGGTTGAAGCATGGAGAGCTCAACTTAGTCATGTGGAACAGGAAAATCACGCATGTGATAAGGATTGGAAAGTACGATCCCACGTTGAAGTCTGAAGTTAGGATAGATTTAAATCATTGCTGTTATTCGTTAGAAATGACAAGAAACATTATTTCATTTCATGCTTCGTTTAAGGATGGTTATAAATTTTTATTTGATCATGAGAATAGAGATATTTTAGTTTATTCAAATAGTTGTTTTATGTTTAAAGCTTCTCTTTGCAAAGACATATATGAAACTGTTAAATGTATTAGTCATAATGGCAATGCGATTTTAAATGTTGGTTTGTCTAATGAGCTTGATAAATCAAAATCGTGACATTCCCGTCTTGGGCACATAAACAAGAAACGTATCACCCAACTTCAAAAGGATGGAGTGTTGGAATCATTCGACTTCAAATCGGATGATGTATGTGAGTCTTGCTTATTAGGCAAGATGACTAAATCATCATTCACAGGATCGTATGAAAAAGGTGAAGGATTATTGGACTTAGTACACATAGATGTGTGTGGACCATTTCGATCTACCACAAAAGATGGAAAACACTACTATGTTACGTAAACGATGATTTTTGGATAGATTTGGATTTTGTTTGTCTGATTAAACATTAAGTCGGTAATTTCTTTGAACGTTAAAGTATTCAAAAAGGTTATCTAAAACAAAGGTAGAGAACCAACTAGGCAGAAAGATAAAGGTACTTCGATCCGATAGGGAAGGAGAATACCTTAGTATCAAATTTTTTGATCATCTTAAAAACTGTGATATAGTTTCACAGTTAACTCCTCCTAGAACACTACAACTAAATGGAGTTGCTGAGAGGAGAAATAGAACCCTGTTAGACATGGTTCGATCTATGATGAGTTGAGCAACACTTCCAATAAGCTTCTATGGTTACGCATTAGAGACAGCCGCCCATATCTTAAATCTTGTACCCACTAAGAAGGTTTCGAAGACACCTTTTGAGATATGGAAGGGAAAACATCCTTCTCTTGGGCACATCAAAATCTGGGGCTATGAGGTTTTTGTTAAACGAGAAGCTCGGGACAAACTAGAGGCCAGATCTAAAAAGTGTCTTTTTGTCGGTTATCAAGAAGAGATATTTGGATATTTGTTTTACAAACCCACGGATAATGTGGTATTTGTAGCTCAAAGAGGAGTGTTTCTTGTGAGAGAAATAATATCTAAAGAGGACAGTAGGAGTAAGATAGACTTTGAAGAAATTCAAGAGTCTGCCGATGAAGAACCTATAGTGAACACTGACACTCAACAAGAAGTGGTGACACCTGTTAAGCCTGATGATATATCCATACCCATTCGCAGAACAAGTGGTAGAGTCAGCAAGCCTCCTTAGTTCTAATATGATTTTTATATTGAAGAGGACAAGATTAGTGAAAGTACACTAAGTGAATTGGATGAGCCTGCTAACTACAAGGAAGCGATGGCAAGCCCTGAGGCTGCTAAGTGGAAGGAGGCTATGAAAAACAAGATTAAATCTATGTATGACAACCAAGTTTGGAATTTGGTTGACACTACACCCATCTTAAGACGGTGGGATGTAAATGGACCTTCAAGAAGAAGACGAACATTGATATGAAAGTATACACTTATAAAGCTAGGTTAGTAGAGAAGGGTTATACTCAAACCCATAGGATTGATTATGAGAAAACCTTCTCACTAGTAACTAAAATAAAGTCACTTAGGATAATGCTTGCCATAGCTGCGTTTCATGATTATGAAATATGGCAGATGGATATCAAGACTGACTTCCTTAATAGAAAACTGACAGAGGATGTGTTTATGGCACAACCAGAAGGTTTTAAAAATACAAAGCATCCTAAAAGAGTATGCAAGCTTCAAAAGGACATTTATGGACTTAAATAGGCTTCTCGTAGCTAGAATCTCTGCTTCCATGAGAAAGTCACACAGTTTGGATTTCTAGAAGCGAAGATGAGTCCTCTATATATGTCAAAGTTAGTAGGAGTGTTGTAGTCTTCCTGGTATTATATGCGGATGATATACTACTCATAGGAAATGATATCCCAACATTACAAAGTGTAAAAAATTAGTTGGGGAAATGTTTTGCTATGAAAGATTTAGGAGATGCAGCATATATTCTTAGTATAAAGATTTACAAAGATAGGTCAAAACGTCTTATAGGACTTAGTCAGGACACTACTTAGATAAATTTTTGAAAAGATTCAAAATGGAGAATTCTAAGAAAGGGAATCTACCGTTACATCATGGCATGAATATTAGAAAGGATCTATGTCCGAAAACTAATGAAGAACTAGACAGAATGAGTCGAGTCCCATATGCTTTGGCTGTAGGATCGATCATGTATGCCATGACGTGTACAAGGCCAGATGTCTCCTTTGCTTTGAGCATGGTGAGTCAACATTAGTAGAATCCTGGTGAAGGTCATCGAACAGTTGTAAAGAATATTCTTAAGTATTTAAGAAATACTAAAGACAGGTTCTTAGTTTATGGTGGAAAAGAAAAACTCAGAGTGACTGGTTATTGTAATGCAAGTTGGCAAACAGATAAAGATGATACTTGTTCACAGTCTCGTTGGGTATTCTTACTGAATGGGGGAGGGGTGACATGGAAAAGTTCAAAGCAAGATACAGTGGCAGACTCCACATGCGAGTCCGAGTATATTGCAGCTTGTGAGGCTTCAAAGGAAGCTATCCGGATGAAGAATTTCGGCAGCAGTTTTTCAACAAGATTTTGATTTTATTAAGAAGTACTGGAAGGTTAGTAACATACATCTAATTAAGGGAAATAAAAACGTATGAAAGTAGAAGTATTTCATTTGTTAAGCTACTAGAGTTTGATTAAATCTCAACAGATGCTCTTGGCTTGCAGATTTCTTCATATGCATCCATGATTTATTGACACTTTTCAGTTTTTTTTGGAATTTTCGCTGATTCCAAATCAAATCATTCATGGTTTTTTCTTGATTTTGTAAAATCCCGTGAAAGATATGATTCTTCTCTCGGTTTAAATCAAGAATTGTAAAATCCCGTGAACATTAATTGTACTCAATCCACAACAACAATCACTTTACCTACTTAAGATCCTACAAATCATTCTCACTTCATAATTCATCAATGACGACTCCAATTGCAACTTCCACAACTGACAGTCAAATGCACAACAACATAATGGCAGTAGGTTCAAGGGATCGTCCACCAATGCTTGCAACAGGACGATATGCACAATGGCGATCACGGTTCTTACGATACATTGATACAAGACCAAATGGTGATGCCTTACGGAAGTGCATTCTCACAGGTCCTTATACTCCAACAATGGTCACAACACCAGCTGTTCCGGCAACAGAGGATTCTCCAGAAATTCCTGCAAAAACATCAGTCGAGACAGTTCTGAATATGACTCCTGAGAACAAAGCTCATTATGAATCTGAAAAAGAAGCGATTCATTTGATATTGACTGGAATTGGAGATGAAATCTACTCAACTGTTGATGCATGTCAGACAGCTCAAGAAATGTGGGAAGCCATCGAGAGGTTACAACAAGGTGAATCACTCAATATTCAAGATGTCAAGACAAACTTATTTTGGGAGTTTGGTCAATTCACCCACTCTTGGTACAGTAATGCAAGAATTAATGAACATTAGACATGGATTGAATCCTATTGTTCTTACAATGAATGTTATGAATGAATAAATACAAGAAATGTGTAAAGTGACTTCTCCCTTAGAACTTCTGGTGAAATGCTTTGGACCTTTGGGGTTTGGTTCATCCCTTGGAACTGTGTTGTGAGTTGTGGAAGTGAGTGATGCTAAATGAGTCGGATGATGGCTCTATTTATATAAATCAAAACTATTACGACGTAACCCTTGTGAGATGTTACGCTGTAACCCTGCTACGTAAGCTTCCAATCTTCTAGGCTAAAATGATGTTACGGCGTAACCTTGTCGCCTATGTTACGCCGTAACGCTGACTCAGGTAAGTCGTCCCTTGTAAATTTGAATGTTGCGGCGTAAAGTAGGAGATGCTTTACGCCGTAAAAGATGTGATGACTCATTTCTTCATTAGTATATGTTACGGCGTAATCTTTCGGGGGTGTTACGCCGTAAACTGCCTTGAACTCTTCACTTTAGCACATTTATGTCCAAATCCTTCGTCTTTCGCCTAATAATGCACTTGGTCCCCTGAAAACAAATATAATCAATTAAGGAAACGTTTTCAGACTATACAACATTTTTATAGCATTTTATAGGGAATTTGATATTAAAATGTATTAACTATTTGATGTTATCAAATATCCTCCCACTTGACTTCTACTTGCCCTCAAGTAGAACCATTTAGAATAATTTATAAAAAGTTTTCCCCAATTTAACTCAGAGAAACGAATTTATAGGTTACTTATGCTAGAAAATACCAAAGCCGAACACCTCACAAAAAGGGGTTCAAAAACACTCAACTCTCATTACTAATCTAAGTGTTTCATTTCTAGGTGATCACACAATTGCACTGTCATAACATGTATCCTATCATAAGCTTGGAAAGTACACAAGTCTCCACCAACTAGAATTAAGGTCTAAACAGTCTTCAAGGCAACATGGGTGACAAACAGGTTTATGGGTGAATCATCCTGCAATCCTTTTCCAAAAGTGTTACACCAACAAGGGCGATAAAATCACATATATACATCCATAACGATGGAATAGACATACATGATTGCAATCAAATCCCTCATTCGAGCAAAACTAATGGTTGGGATGTAGAACGATATAAGGTAGGATAAAACACATGATACACAATAATTGTTGTTAAATAAAAACATGAAACAAATAGTCTAAAGTAATCTAATGGGCTACTAGCTCCATTCTTCATAATCATTAAGATGGCTTATAGTTGCACCATCTTTACATTTTTTAGCACATAGATGGCTTATAGTTGCACCATCTTTTCTTAAACATGCAAATGCTACAGGAGTTTATATCTTTTTATTATTGCCCCTGCAACATTTGATATAATACGCACATCCCCCCACTTGAGATAAACAATATCGAAAGTGATGATACATGAGGGTGTTTATAGATCATTAATGATAGGCCTTCCACGAATGTATAAAATTTTCATACCCATTCCCCCGAACCATGGACTTAAGTAGCCAGAGACTTTAAAAAAGAAAATAAAGACTACAGGGTAGGCTAAGGCGAAATGATGTAACGAAATTTAAGACTGTCATGAAGTGTTAGTAGATTGTCTATAAAGATTAGACATAGCATAGAGAATGCTGCAACACTCATGAGTACTTAATAGGAATTAAGTATAGGAGAAACCCGTATTAGAGAGATTACTTCATGGATTAATATCACGAGTAATTATAAGATGATAATATCCTCTATTCTTAAAATGGACATACATCAAGTTTCTAGTTTTTCAAGTCTGTTATACTTTAGTTTATTCAAATGTTGCACGTAAATGCTAGTGATAAAGGATATGCTAGGTATGACATGATGAGTTGACTATTTCTATGTATTCAAAGTTTGTTTGTTCCTTTTGACTAAATGGGAAAGCGATATCTATGGGCCCCTCGATGATTAGATGTTGACTTAAGTATGCTAGTCCTGGCTAAGACTAAATTGATGTGTTCAATTCAGTATTCTCATATAGTCAAATAATTAGAAATCAGGAAACATAATGTTGAACCTAGAGATTAATTAAAATCTATGTCTCAGGCTTTCTCTAAGATATGATTCAGAGTTCGGCACTTGCATTGGATGGTACTCTCTGTTTAGTTAATTAGGATAGACTTAGACCAATTATAGTTGATGACTTGTCCAAGTGGGAGATTGTTGGATTTAGTGTCCAAGTTCATAACTAATTGGTAAGACTGTCGTTAAAAGTATAGTACTTTTCGGGTTGCCCTTAGTGAATCGTTAAGAAAAATAATAAAGGGGAAATAACATTAATTAGAATTGATATTATATCTATAATTAATTGGTTTATTAATTTATTAATAGTTAGTAAATTAATTAGAAGCTAATTATAAAGAAGCATGGGCTGAATATAAATTAATACAAGATGTATTAAGTTGAACAGGCTGGAAGACCCATAAGGGACCCATGGGACATTTTTTGGGGGGATCCCACATCCCTCCAAAGAGCTATTCCAAGTCCCTTCTCCCAATATAAATAGAGGGGCATGCCAAGACTTTATTTGCTTATTTTCTCTTTCTTATTCCTACTCCTTGTAAGAGTCAACTCGTGTATCGAGACCTTAGGAGTTCGAATCCCTTTTCTCTTTGGTTCGTGGTTGTGAGCTATTAGAGGTACTCTCGTTTGAGTACTTGCCTCCAAGTTCGACTAAGGTGATCTGTGTGTGAGAAATCCGATTTTCTCAAAGGTTAGTATTTTCTTATTTATTTATTTATTTCTTTTAAGTTGCTTTTATTTATTAGGTTGAGATCCTTTAGGGTTTAGTTCCCTTATTGCCCTAGATTAATTGTTGTTTTCGCTTTATATTAATCTAGTTAGGGTATAGAAATCCCATCAGAACCATCTCTGACATGTCCAGTTATATTTTCATTTAATTTAGAAAAGTAAGAGTAATTACATGTTATGTGATTACTTGCACCGTTGTCAAAGTACCATGCATCGTCTTCATCACTGGTATTTGACTCACTCTTTGGCGGAGTGTACTTTTCTTTATTCATGAAAATCGTTTCTTGGATATGGTTCATCATATAAAACGTACCTTCCTCATGATACACACCTTTCTCTTGTGTCTCATTAAGGTTAACTTCATGGAT
Organism: Tanacetum coccineum; assembly: GCA_026074375.1. Lineage (NCBI taxonomy): Eukaryota > Viridiplantae > Streptophyta > Magnoliopsida > Asterales > Asteraceae > Tanacetum > Tanacetum coccineum. The sequence goes on from BQNB010086842.1 coordinate 15,626, forward strand.
TCGGTTTCGTTTAGGGCATTTTGAAACAAAGTGTTCGTACTGATCACAATGGTAACACTGTATATGCGAGAGGTCACGTTTCTCAAGTTGTTTACCCTTTTGTTCATTATCTTCATGGTTTTTCGATGAGTTACGTTGACCTTGGTTTTGCGAGTAGCCCTGACCACGTCCTTGACCTCGACCTCGTCTACAACCTCGAGAGTATGAGTCACGTCCTCTTCCTCCGCTTGAAACATTATTCCCGTTGGAATATTCAGTCTTAGCATAAAGCAAATTCTCTTGAGGATCATTTGCTTTATCTTCTTCTTTGACTCTTTCTTCATACGCTTTCAATAGACCAACCTCATCCTCGAACCCCGTTGTTTTAAGGTCTAAAACTTGCTCAAGGGCTGCCACGATGTGGACAAAACGTATAGGAAGGCATGTTAGAAACTTCTTAACCAGCTTGTGTTTCGACATGACTTCTCCAAGTGTGGCCTATTTAGAAGCAATAGCCGACAACTTCGCGGCATATGCGTCTATACTATCGTTATCTGACATCTTCAGATTATCGAACTCCGTAATTAAGGCTTGAAGCCTCGCTTCCTTCACACGATCATCCCCTAGATTACTAGTCTTTATCGCTTCCCACATCTCCTTCCCGGTTTTCAAATTCCCGATTTGTAATACCAAATCTTCAGGGATCGATTGAAATAATAAAACTTTCACAATGTTATTTTTCTTGGCATTGGCTAAGCCTAGATCTACCACCTCCCAGACTCCATGAATTCTAAGAAGCACTTCCATTCGCATATTCCATATGGTGTAGTTTGTTGACGTCAACGACAGACACTAAAACGTCAAGCTTGTTTCTTTCGCCGCTTGTGTTGTGAAGTACTACCCACCATCCTCGTTCGTCTTCCAGATCGTGAATACATTTGTAAAGCGGAACAATCCAGCCCTTTAATTCACGGCTTGGATTTATTCTTGGTTCGTGTTGAGTACGCGTAAGACTATCAACATTTTCTCGGATTGTCCTACCAAACTTCAACCTAATAGACGAGACGATCAACAATTTTAAAAATTGTTTCCAACTCGCTGTCGTGAACCAAAATAAAGGGCCTGTGATAAAAGCCCAACTGTTACTATCGACTTAAACCACACCTTTACACAAGTTTTTTTTCTTTTTTTAAAATCGACTTGTTTTTAGGGTTACAGACTACACACGACTTAAACCTCCTTACTTCACAGGTCCAAGATCGACTTTTGTTGGGATTTTGATTAACCCTAATTCGCTGTTCACAAGTTGCCTGCTTCTTCTCCTTCAACCACAGATTCACAGGTTAGGAGTTGTTGTTGGCTATTTTTGTAACCCTAATTCATAGCAACAATCACCAACAAAAAGTACGAAGCTCTGATCAATTTATGCTCATATTCCACGCTGATTGTAACCTTAGTCGCGGCAACAATCCTCCATGGAGATTAGAGGGTCGTATAACAAAAGCAAAAGGAAGAGCACGAAAGAGAAAACAGAAAACACTAACAGGTATGTTGCTGCCTAAACACGCAAAATTTTATTAATGAAGAAACTATCTCAAAACTTCATTCGGTAAAATGAGAATCCCTACCCTACACGGTATATATAGACTAACCTATTCTCGTTAGACTATAACTAGAATTACACTTTACTTAACCTAATAACTATATCTAACAACCTGGAAGATAATTACTTGCACATCAAGTAAACTTGTTGGACTTCTACTCCAACTAGGACGACTTCCTGATAACTATTGGCAACACGCATTAAGTCATATCCAAAGCTCGGGAATTCTCCAACATGTGATAGCTCTGAAACACTTTTTTTGCAGATTTTCCAAGACCAAGCAAGTTGTGGCGGCAATCATAGGACTCAAGCTCGTCTCTCAACTGTTTGATATTCTGCAAAAAACACACATGTCAACAAGTATCAAAATTTAAAGGCCTCAATCATTTCATTACGCTTGCGGAAAATTTGAAAATATTGTCATGGTTGTTACCTGGCACCCAGCCTCTAGAGCTAGTTTAAAGAATCCAAGCGATATATGATGCATTGCAACCTCTTCGGATTCTCTTATTCGAGATAGCCAATATGACTCGGAAGTCATATTATTGAATTCCTTTTGGTTTAAAGAGGTTAAAGTTACAATTGACGTTGGTTCCCCCCTAAATATAAAAAAACAAAAAAAAACATGAACCACTAATTTCATGCAAATGGATTTAAGAACTGAAATATGATTCCTGTCCATAAAATAAGAAAGTAATCACAACCTGTTTCTCTATCCAAACACTCCAACTTATGACTTTCTATATGCAATCCCAAACACCCTCTGATTTTGCATTAGATAAGGGTTGTTCTCTATCCAAACACTGCAACATATACTTTTTATTTATTTATATATGCAATCCAACATTCCCACATACACTCTAATTTCAGCATGCATATACTAGTCACTAATAATCACAACTCGTTTCTCTACCAAAAGTCAAACGTTATGGCGTGTAGATGCAACCCCAAACACCCGCTAACCAAATACACTAATCACCAAAACTTGTTCAAACGCCTTTTAGTTTCAGCATAGAAAATCTAACTATTTGTCATATTCCTAAACGCTCTCTAAGTTGAGCATAAAGTAGGCGAGATTAGACAGCAACAATTAACTTAAATGCGATCCCAAACAACATCCTAAATACAAGCAATTCCAAAGACACTGTAAAATAAGCATAATAAAATAAAGGACAGCCTACTGGTATAAAGGTTGTTACTGTCATTACTAAGACGTGAAAGGCCTCAAGTTCAAATTATGTCAGGTGCAAATTCAACTCTGAAACGGCCACGAAAACCTTTCCCGAGAAAAAGAGGGCTTTATCTGGTTTGTGTATGTGTGGCGGTGGGTTCAAACCTTGTGGATAAGTCGGGCAAAAGGTCACAACGTCATGAATACCAAAAAAAAGGATTATAAAAGAAGCATAAATTAAGCACTTCTATTTTTATATTGAGAATATGTTAAACCTTGTGGAAGAAGCCATAGAAGCTGATTTACCCTTTCTACTTCCTGTAATAACAACAACAAAAATTACATTTTATTATTTTAAATAAACACAAACACATTACAAGAGATGATGATAACGTACAATATATGAACAAAACATAATAAAATGAGAGAAACCTGACAATCGGAGCAAACAGCGATGAGCTGATTATACTAAAAGGACTGTCACTTTGCTAATGATGTTCTAAAATAAGGTTTATATAGGAATAAAAGATAAGTATACATCTTATATTGCAATAAATTAAATTAAGGTTGTATTTGTTATTCAGAATAGTAATTTAGGTTCAAAATAGAATGTGATATCAATCCTGTCATGAGGTAAAGTTGTAAAGGAGATTATTAGAAAGAAAGTTAACGTCTGTGTTGCAGCGGGTTGAAACAAAAATTGTTTTCTTTAAAGCCGATATCATAACTTACCTAAAGGTGAAATCAAACTCTCAACAACAATGCATGCTTCAGAGAATTTATCAGTGTACTCAATCTTCTTCGGGGACGAACTATCTTTTGAATTATAGATCACCAATTTTGAATAACAATTAAATAACACTTTCCCGTCATCTGAAATAAACAAAAGACCCGGACACAAACCAATCCAAGGATCAGTCAAATATGAGAAGGAAGCCAACTTAGTCCAAGAATCTTTCACTCCATAAACCTTCATTACCCATAAGTCCGCATGACTTTCGTAATAATAACAAAGCCCACACAAGCATTCTCCCAAAACACCCAAACTCATATTCAAATCACCTTTATCATACTCAAATTGCACAACTTGACCATAAATCTCCTTTGCTAAATCAAGAGAAACTATCCTCTGCGTTGATGACTCATCACAAGCCACCCAGTGCAAAGCTCCATTTGAAAAAATGCCACAACAATTCAATGGATAATTATACTCATAAGGAAAATCACCTATATTCCTCCATTTTCCAGTTTTCAAAGAGTATATTTTCCATTTGATGATATTAGGCCGATTTCCAAAACAAAAATCATCAAGTTCAACAATTTTGTAATCATCAGTAGATTCATCATACACGAAAGAATACCGGTCAGGCTGACTCTTTCTATTACAAAATGGTAACTCATTCCATATTCTAGTACTCGGGTTATATATAAACAGATCATTATTATCATCATAATCCCGAGCACAAAGGCATACTAATCCATTACAAGACCCAACGATATTAATCCCAACGATATTAATCCCAGCCCACTGAAATTGAGGTCGTTGCAACGGATTTTCAAGCAGTAACATGTTACTAACAGATTTATGAAACAACACATCATAAAGTGGACAGCTGATGAGATTGATTTTTTGATCAAAGGTGTTGTAAATAAGTCGATGCTGTGCATAGTTAATGTTGTTGGTACTAGATAAAGTATAATGTGTTTTAATGAAATTTTGGTCGGAAATTAAAGAGTACCAATCTTTAGAGACAGACTTACATCGTAACAATGATTCGACAGGAAGCTTTAACAGGATTTCGCGGATGATTTCTGGTGGAAACCAATGAGCGATCTCGAGTGTCATCTTAGTAGTTATTAGGGTTGTTTCAGTTTCGGGGAAAAGAACATGTTTTTGTCCTTTTATAGATGTGTCTATTGGTTTTTATAAACGGTTTCATGACCCCTTTAACTTATGTAAATTAATTACTTTAGTCCTTGTAGAGTAATTTTCAACCAAAAGTTATATCTGTGTCTATTAGTTAGAAGTTTGGATCGAAACAGTCTTCATTAACCATTCAAATATATATATGAGAGTACAGTACACCATTCTTCCCTGAGGTTTCTTTTGCGCGCTTGGCCATCGATAGCTGGTCGAAGATGAAGGATTGTGTTGGAATACGGACGGTAGTGACAACTTTTGTGTAGCTTTTTAGTTTTGAGGTTTGCAGCAACAAATCTAGGTATTTAGAGATTGGGTATTTGAAATTTCATATTTAGTTGGTATGTGGAAATGATTTAAACAGAATACATGTAGCTATTTTATTGTAGTTTGGGAGGTGATTTGTACACATATTTTTTTTGTCATCTACCACTAAAGTACACCCCACACAATACAACACACAGATGCATATTTAGTGGTGGATGGAAAAAAATGTATGTACAAATCAACTCCCTTGTAGTTTATGTGTAAGTTTTTTAATTTTATTTTGATTATGTCTTATTAAAGAAAATGGATTTTGATTAGGAGTTTGACATAAGGAAATTAGAATTAAAAATGAATTTTGAGATTGAAGATGTAAATGCCATACCTTGAATTAGAGTATTGTTATGTTTGACATAAGAAGCCCAATAGTTTTGTTATTTTCTGGGCCGCCCCCTCCCTTATGGACCTTCGAGGCCTCGACAATTAAACGGACACAACAGTGTATGGCCCATTAAACGTGAAGCATATATCTTGATTTTGCATTCCTTTTTTCTACTCTTGATAAAATTCTGGTAACATATCTTTTAGCTTCAACAAATATTTATAAATCTCTTTCGATATCAATGGACCCTGCCCCAAGCAATGACCTCCCATCCCAGCGACCTAATTAGCCTAGAGTTGGATTTGAACCCTGATCATTCTCCAAAAGACTTTCTATGACCGGTCAACTGAGCGTTTGCGGAGAAGGAATGGTACCACCAGAGCAAGCCCCAGTTAAATATTTATCTATCTTCTGTATACATAAAATGATAAAATACATTAGGTAAATTAACAGTACAAACAAACATAAAAAAATAGATATATTATATTTAATGTAATAAGGAAAAAAACCATGAATAAGCACAACATATAGATTTTGTAGCACTAATACTCAAATGGGTTATTTAACTATTTTGATAATCACGACTTATAATTACTCACACTTAATTTTTATTGACCTTGAAATATAGGGTGTTGATCGGTTTAGGTTATCGGTTATATTATACGGATTTTATATCGGTTCGGTTAAGTGCGGATTTATAAAAAAATGTTGGTCAACTCGAAAACCGAACCGAATAAACCGAAAAAAACCGAGAACCGAACCGAAAACCGAATTTGAATTTGGTTTGGTTTTGGGTTGACCCGAATAACCCGAATTACACTATTTATTTAAAAAAAAGAAAAAAAATACATATATATTTAGCAAAAAAGATTATTTAAATAATAAAAAGCAGTGTTGCAAAACAAGGTCTACAAGGCCGATTAATCGCCGATTAGACTCTAGACAAATAGGCCAAGGGTCCAACAACAACAACAACCCCATTTTTGCAACCTCCTGCTGCTTAATGGTAACAAGTCAAACAATCTAGTCAACCATGGTCAACGGCGATCAAGGGTGGTCAAACTTGCCAGAAACCTTCTAATCTTTCCGAAAGTACCTAAAACTCACCGTAAACTTGTTTTGATCACTTATATTAACTGTTTAAATATATTACAAGTTGTTTTTTAGAAAAAAAACTTGCCAATAATATCTAAAACTCGACAAAAATACACAAAACTTGCGAAAATGAAATTTATTTATATAATTAATAATTTTGTTAATTAAAATCAATTTATTTATATTATAAATAATCATAATTAAATTTAATTTAATTAATAAAAAATTAATTAATATTCCAATAAAAACATCTCAAATTTTGGCCAAAAATTGCCAATCCGATTAATCGCCGATTACAAGGTGGTACGACCGCAACCTCCCGACATACAATCACGATTTTTTGCACAAAAAAAACTAGATAAAAAGTGTGTTTTTTTTTATATAGGATAAATTTTAACGATCATTTTAAAATATATAAATATATAAATAAATATATATATTTATATAAAATTCGTTCGGTTCGTTTTGTTCAGACTGCCAAACCCATATCCAACCCGAGAACCGAATTCATAGTTCGGTTCAATTTGGTTTTGACAAATTCGGTTCGGTTGTTAGTTCGGTTTGATTATTTTAGGCTCGGTTCGGTTTTGGTTTTCGGTTTATTCGAATTTTTTGGTTTTTCTGCTCACCCTTACTTGAATCTACAATTGTGTAGTTTACCGACTCGAATAAAAATTATTTGGGTTTTGAGAAGAAAAAAACCATACTCACACTACCTTTATAAGGCTTCGGGCTTGGGCTTGGGGTTGGGCTTAACCAAATAAGCCTTGGTATAAGTAAACAATTCAGGTATATTAGTTTCACCTGTAACTATGCAACAATTGCAATGCGACTCATTCACATATCTTCTTTACTTGCAATTATGCACAACAAGTATGGATAAACATTAAGTGGCTGTTTTTTTTTTCCTGTCTAGATTAATAATCCTGTCTGGAAATAATCTTGTCTGAAAATATCATGTTTCTTTTTCATCCTGAATGAAAATCTCAAAAACCTAAATGGCTCTTGTTTTTGAAATCACAGATAGAAAATGATCTCGTATTGGAAACCAAAAGAATCAAAAATCAAGTATAAATGATACATAATCAAACTTCAATTGCTACAAATTTTCAAAAACTTAAGACAAGTCCATCTAAATAGAGAATTTAAAGGAGAAAAAAAACCCGTAACTTTTATGCAGTTTTGTACATATACAAAGATGAGGTAATGCAGTCGACATAAAAACATGTTGAGGGATCAAAAGAGTAGAGATGACAATTCAATGGTTAGCATGAGGAGTAAGGCGGTGGATTAGAGTGGTATGTTAGTTGCCATGGGAAGTAGGTGTGGTAGAGCCGAAGATGTTAAAAACATGTGGGTTATGTTAGGAGAAGAAAGAATAAAAGAAATATGCGTGGGTAAATTTGTGATACAGGATCCTGGATGGAAACAACCATTTTTTAGCACCTTTTTAGAAACAAGATTTACTTTCGTATTAAGCAAAAAAGAAACAATCTTTTTCCTGATTGCATTAAGAAAAATTTTCATCTAGAATATTAAGCAAAAAAGAAACACCCACTGATGGAAGTTAAAAGCACTATTCATAAATTGGCTTCTTGAAAATGGTAAGAGCATCTACAATGGTAACTTTATCAAAAGCTTTTAGTTTTTGCCACATCATATTTTTCATTAATGCATTAATATCACCAAGCTATTATCAAAACTTTCTCCAATTCCAAAACTTTCTACAAAAGCTTTTTAAAAAAAGTACACCAAAATAAAGCTAAAAGAGTGAAGCATTAATTACAAAATCAATGCTTGAACCGCTTGGAGAATTACAAGCTTTTGAGAAAAGCTATTGGAAAAGTTGTATCTTGCAATGGTAAAAAGTCATTCAATAGCTTCTTGTAATAGTAAAAAGTCTTTCAAAAACACTTGCATTGGAGGTGTTCTAACTCTATAAGGAGGTTGTTACTTTCAGCAACAGTCTACTTACTTTCTGTGGCAAGAAAAAACGTACGTGTAAAATATTTGAGGATGAAGAAAGGAATTGGGATGTCCTATTTGCGGCCATCAATGATGCTTTTAAGCTGAGATTGATGAGTCTATAGCTCAAACCTTCATATGTTGTTCATTAGCTTTATTGCATTTTTGCTAAAACTTGAATGATCTGAGAACCAAAGCTCAGACACCTTCAATTGGTCAAAGTCATTGTATTTCATATACAAATACAACTCCCTAAAACATGTCCATGTATTCAACCAAATAGGTTCAACCAAAAAGAGTGAGATTTGACAGAAAAGGTTGATATATTTGTCTCAATATAAATGGCAACCATAAACACAGTTGACATACGGCAGCAGTTTTTCAACAAGATTTTGATTTTATTAAGAAGTACTGGAAGGTTAGTAACATACATCTAATTAAGGGAAATAAAAACGTATGAAAGTAGAAGTATTTCATTTGTTAAGCTACTAGAGTTTGATTAAAGCTCAACAGATGCTCTTGGCTTGCAGATTTCTTCATATGCATCCATAAATGTAACCTTAGGTGGTGTTTGTTTTTCATAAAGAGGCTCTTAAGAGTCTCTTAATCTGACTTATTGAGACACGCTCAGACATTTGACCCATTAAGTGCGTTTTTTTCCTCTCGTTTACACGCGGTTAGAGGCTGAAACATCTTAACTAACTAGATGTGAATGGAGGGTCTTAATGCCTCTTAATACCTCTTCACTTTTTGATATTTGTTTTTGTTTTTTGTTTTTTCCCTTAGTTTATTTTGTTTTTTTTATTTTTTCTCTCTTTGTTTTATGAGATATTTTTTTTACTCTTCTTTTAATATTGATGATTAAATGCAATTGGTACCGAAATAGTTCATTAAAAATATGAATGCATACTGTACGATTTAACAAAGATGGATTTCTTACCTAAACAATATTCAGGAGTCTTGATCATAAGTCATAACATACATAATGCTAGAATTAATTGTTTACAACTTGTTAGAAAAGTGCAAAAAGGTAATAAACTATTTTAAATAATATTATATACAATTTATATTGTGAAATATATTTAATAACATATTGAAAATTTTGAACATGTTTTTTAAAATTTTGAATCTACTCCACAATATATGACTGCTTTGTGAGAATAAATTGCGATACAAAATTTTGAATGGTTTTTTAAAACATTTTATTCTCACGTTGCACAACTATATTAATTTTATGACTAAAATGCTCTATATAATTTTTAAACATGTTTATGTTTCGTAAGAATAAAACTGATTTTAAAAATAAACTAATTTATACTTTTATCGTTCAGACATTTAAAAAGTAAAAAAGCAAACAATATCATTTCATTCACATTCAGACATTTGCGCATCAGATTCAGATTCAGATGTGCGAGTCAAATTCAGATTCAGAGCCTCTTAATAAACAAACAGCACCTAATGTTGATATATAATATATTTCTGGATGCGAGCAAAGACAGAACTCAGGTCAGTGGTTACAGGTTTTAGAAAATGAAAATTTGGTTATGCACATCGTTGTATGTTGGTGTATGACATAAAGGCACCTTACATTGACTCTTACTCGATAAATGACAAGTGAAAATCAGCATAAGTGGCAACTTCAATTGCATAACATCATTTTTAGCCTACAAATCCACACATTTTTAATCATTAGCACTGACATATTACTCCCACCACTTCACGTATCTTCACAAATTTTCAAACTAGTGTTACATATTATCTCAATGCAATCATTACAAAACGTTAAGAATAATTTATTAGCACTTGAAATAATTGATGAGTTCAACGAGTTTTGTGTCCATGTAACATTTCATTAACTTTATTTATACTTCGTTTGGTGAACAAGTTATGGCTATTTATAACTAATCAGAAAAGGCGAAACCAAACTCTCAACAACAACACACGCTTCACAACATCTATAAGTATCTTCATATGAACTATCTTTTTAGTCATAGATCACCAAATTTGGAGCACAATCAAACAACACTTTCCCATCATTTTAAATAAACAAAGGAACCGGATACATACCAATCAAACAACACTTTCCCATTTTTGTATATTAAAAACTCATAAACGAGAATACCTTAGCATTCCTCAGTTCCAATATACCATCGAAAAGTTCTATAGCCAACTCATGATTCTGCTCATATGCACCACCTAAGTATCCTTGCAATACCTTCTCAAAGTGCAGTCAAGATTTTCTAATATCTTCAAAATATCACGTTTCTTCTCAATCAGACTATTCAGCTCCAAAAACGTAGGGGGAAACGTTAATTAGCTAATCAGTAGTTAAACTCGATAATAGCATAAACGATATAATCTATAACCAGTACTTAAACTGGTAAGCTTATGTGTTTTTAAAAATCCCCAATCTAACGGATTATGCGTATTTCCTTCCCAAAAATGATATAAGCCTTTTGACCTAAGCTTAACCAAACACCTTCAAAGTACTTACTAGCTTTTCCAGTGTACAATAAGCCATTCAGCACATAAAATAAGCTTACCCAAACACCCTAGATATGACAAATGGCCATCAGAGCATACCTTAAACTTGCAACAACCATGTGCACCATCATAATCTGGTTGGCGTTCTGCCATTAAAGGGCATTCAAGACGAGCATCTTCCTTTTATGTTGCGAGATCCTTGAACATAAAGTGGATACAAAGACAGATGTCAGGCTATGTTCTGTCAATTGTACTAAATGTGTGGCAAATTGTGATAAGTAAAAATAGTTGATATCAAGTCCATGTTAAAGATAAAATTTAGAGAGTTATACATACTTCCTGTGACTGTATGAACTCTAGAGAAGAATTTAGTCTTTCGAGATTGCTCTGCAATCGGATAGAATCTGCAATCCAAAAGCATTAAGCAGGCAGTAAGGTTCATTAAGGCACCATTCCAAAACGCAATACATCTTTCACTAAACAAGACGATTTCACTCACCTTCTAAGTAACCTGTCATAAGATTCTCGACTTCATCAGAAAGTTTAGCATTTTTAGCCTCGACAGATGAGAGTTCCCCTTTGAGATTCTCTAAATACGTATTTGTGTACACAAATTGTTACAATCAGTTATGTGGTGGACATGAACCTTATGAAGAATAAGACATTCCTTTTATCATCATAATCAAAAAATAAAAATAAAAAATTCGTCAATGGGGGTGTCTGTCTTGGCATACAAAACAATCTCACTGTTTGGACCAACATAATGCATACTTGCATAGGGGGTCTTTATCTTAGCATATTTGACTGGCTTATGAGCTTATTGGGCCACAAGCTCTTTTTTCAGGCTTATAAGTACATCCACTTGAGCTTATAAGCTTATAAAGTTCATAAGTGCAAGTGGTTAAGTTCATAAGCTCATTTGTCAAATTAACAGTAAGCTCATACGCCAATCAAATAGGCTAGACAAACACCCCCATACCTATAATCTATCTTAGTTCCTAGTAAACTCACACTTTTAAACAGCCAGAATTGAGGTAGTTATAAGTAACAGAAGCTCAGTGCATTTCAGTTTTACATTAGCAATTATAATGCATGCATATTCTACCTTAATTTTAACTAAATACTTGCTACTGCTTTAAGACTAACGTCTTGTTGCTTTACAAAAAACATTTAGATGTCAAAAAGTTAGAAACATGTATATCAATTTCACATTCTGAATGGACCGCACTTATACTACTAGTGTCATAGCATGAATAATGAACTATTCGTATGGACAGACAAAATGATCACTTATAATCCATCTTTTATGGGTGTTGGGATTTTATAACTAGTTAAACCATTAACTACGAGTGTGCAGCGGATGGATCTAGTTTTAGTATTAAAGATTAACACATGAAATAAAGTAGAAGGTTATTTATCTCTTGATCATATGATCTTGAATGAAAAGTGGTTAAATTATCACATCTACGGTTGCTCACACAACACGTCAAATGAATACACCAAGTATAATAGCCTTGACTTCACGAACCAAACACCACGTGTACCTTCTTGTAGCTAGTACCAAAACCAAACACCACCTTGTTGCTCA
>BQNB010086843.1:0-28077 GCA_026074375.1 Tanacetum coccineum
CCACGGGACGATATACGAGATTACTTATAATATTTTCCTACCAAGTACATAATGATTAAGAACAAGAACTTCCATGAAGCTTTTGATGGTGATGATGTCTTCTGTGGTCTTTGACTTCAAGTCTGCACTCCAACATGAATTATCTTTGTAGTACCTTGTAGGAGAAATACTGTAATAGGCACGAACTAAGTAATCCATACACTTCTGGTTAAGGAGAAGCTTCTGATTTAACTTCCCCCTAATTCATGCCGCATATTCTTGATTTAGAAGCTTTTAAAGCTTCCCCCCAAACTAGCAATCCTCTCTTGAGCAGTTTCAAAGCTTTCTTACAAGCTTAAAATAATTAAGTGTACAGCAGAATTGGTAGGATACCACATCAAATATTACTGCTCCTTTAAAAATAAGCTTAGTGATTGACCATTTGGGGTAAACATTAACTGGATCAGCAACATATCTTCTCACGCTTGAGTAATTCTTCTCATAACACTTCCCCCTAGAAATTCAAATAATGCATACTAAAGTTCTCAAGATATCACTTCCCCCATGTGTCTAAAGAAATGCACCCAAAAGCCACAAGTTAAAGCACTGATATTCTCTGCGGTTATGACATTTGTCTTCCCGGCATGGCCTAACTTAAAAAAATTCAAGAAAGATGTCCTATGTCAAGCTTTTAAGAAAAAGAAAGGCAAAGACTCAAGAGTGTATCTACTCCTTCCCAATTGCTGGTTTTGACACGTCGAAATTAACAAAACCTTGGACGCACATTTACTTGAGTACTTATGTGAAGAATAAATTAGCTCAGACTATCTTTTTACCATAACCTCTACTCATAACCTCTCTCTGACTATCTTTTTACCAACCATTTTGTAGGCTATTTGAAGTAACCACTGATGAAGTAAACCCGATGTACCAAAGTAATAATCAGTTAGTCTTAAATATTTAGTTCATGCTAACTCCCCGTTCTTAGTAGACTTAAGCTTGCGCTAATGTTGGAAGAACGGTGTAGAGAATTTGTGCTCCAAGCAAATCTCTTAGTACTCAATACCCCTCCCAAAGTATGAGACTATCATCACCTTTTGAGATTATCCACATCGTCTTAGCGTATGACACTGAGTACTACAACGTAAATCGTTTAAGTGATAGAAAACCTGGTATCAACCATCCACCCTTGACTGCTATAAACTAGATAAACCAATTCTTCAACTTAAATTAAGCTCGAGCAAGTTATCATTGAAAACACGCCATCCAGCCAACCCCGACTTCAAGATAGAATAAGAACACGCCTTCTGAGATGCCACTATAATCCAAATAAGTGCTACCCATCCAACTCCGTATTCACTTAGTAAAATTAATTCTCGAAATCCAGTCCTTTCAGTTTCATGGGAAATTCTTTATCTAAATTGATCCCGTCCCCTCAGTCACAAATCTTGTCACTTTGTCATTTTAAACCACGAATGCAACTGATAAGCATATAATCGCAAATGTATCCATTAACAACTAAATATAGCAAGAAATCATCCCAAGTGAGTCATTTAGCTAAATTTAGTAATAATACGAAACATTTAATACTCAAACAGTTGTACCTGGGTCCATTATAAACTCAACCTATGTTTAATTTTACTCGGCCCACACATGAATAACAACATAAACAAGCCCGATCCAAAAGAAATAGATAACGCACAGATATATAAAAGTCATACATCCCTAATTACTCTCCCACTCTCACACTTATTCGGTTCGAGTCTGTCCTCTCCTTCATCATTTCTGTATCGAGTAGACTTAGATACGTTGACTCAGTGAGTTACACCGGGTCAACTCGGTAAGAACTGAGTTGACTCGGTTTGAGTCTTGTTTGGTTCATACTGATTTGTGACAAGTTCGGGTCCATTAAGCACGTCTAGATCGGTTCTTGAAGAGAGAACTAGATCGGTTCCTTCTAAATGTTCTACTCGTTCGGTCCACACAATTAAACCCTCGTTCGGTCCACATTTTAATAATTACTCGTTCGGTCTCTGGTTCGGCTTTCAAAGAGAAAGCTAGTTCGGCTCCTCTTGTCAAATGTACACGTTCGATTCTCAATACTAAACTCGTTCGGTCCTCAAAGAGTTTGACTAGTTCGGTTCATAAGGAATTTGCTTGTTCGGTTCACAACTAGATCAGTGGTCCTTGTCCTTTTGTCTTTTCTTCACCGTGTACCACAACCGAAATGAAGAACCCAGAAAAAAAATAAGTATGAACAGACCAACCCAAGAAGCTTATAAAAAGCTTATGTTAAAATGGACAGATATTTTGGATAAGATTCGGAGAATAAATGGACCAGAAAAATAAACTCATAAAAAATAGAAACAAATAAAAACTGAACCAGTTTCATAAAAAAAACAGATTCGTGGCTTTTTGAGACAAATAAGCACATGAAAAAAATCTGAAAATATGCTATAATAAGCTTTAAGCACGAGACAACAAACACACACAAGTGACAGATTTGAGACTAATTCGAGACCATCCGGACACAAATAAAACCGACCCAAGAGTATGTAGCCATGGCTTTTGATACCAATTGAAGATTCACGAAAACTATGATCCGGTGGTCTTGGTGAGTCAAACCACATGATATCCATTTTTGTGAGAGAAAGTAGTGAGATGGAAGATGAAGTTGATATTAGATGGAAAATGAATGAAAGATACAAATGACTCCACCCCTCTATGGAAGCCATAGAGGGGTATTTATACCACCACACATTACATAGGAATCCTATAATGACAACACTAATCCCTATGTGTGGTAATATGGTAAACTATGGTAATTCTGTAATGTCGTCACGTAAAAGTGAATTCCTAACAAATTGGACTTAAAACGGCCAAGTTATAGCCAAATGAAACTTGAAACAGTTTTCGGGAAAACCAAATGAATAGTTGCTGTTTGAAACTTAAAATGGGGTTTTCAGACACTTTCAAGATATTCTGAGCTTTTAAAACACTAGCGAAACATATAGTAACACAAATATATTGATTAGTATCATTTAAAGACGTCGTTAACATATTTTAGGAAAAACGTTAAGGTTACTAAATATAGTAAGTTTGGTGAATTTTAGCAAGATGGACATGGAAGTTAAACGTTTAGATTTCTCTAGTGCACTTAAGAAAATATGAATTAAGCAAATACAGGGGACGGTATTAACGTCTCGAAACTAAAAACTTTCCTAAAATAGAAACTTACTAAAAATAGTAATTTTTGGTTAAACGCCAAAACTTAACAAAAAACTCTATAATTTTATTTAGTCACGTTTTGTTAATTAAGTCAAAGCACAAACACACATGGATGTCTTTTGGTGATGAACATATTGTGTAATTCTTGGCATACTTTTCGTCTTTCTAAGACACGTCATTGATTAGGTCTCAAGTAGGACCTCTTGGCATTATATCTCTTCCTTGATATTTATCTCACCATTTGCTAAAGGTGAGTTCATAGCCCCACATTTTAATACTTTTACTTTACTACTTTGGGGTGAGAAACATTGCTTGTTTTTAAACTATGGACATAGTTACTTTACGTTACCTTTTCCTGATTACGTGTTGCCTAAGTAGCGAATAGACCACTAATGCCCAAGCTATCATGAACCGTTAATTGCTTAACCGATGGACTGGTTAAGTAAGCACGAATGTTGTAAATAGATCTATTAGGACTAATTATCCATATTCGGGTGAGTAGCACTCACTACCCATGGGGCTCCCAATAAATGGATATATACCATGTCAGATTTCACTAGGTGATCTTGGTCAGATACCTTTAGGGCAATTAATTCTTGTTTGGCATATAATATGCTTCTTTTTAATTGAGCTTCAGTGTCATAAGCTTAGCGCAACAATAAATACTTTTTATGTGGAGTTGTATCTGTTATAACTGTCACATGCGTACTGCGAACTTGTGGTCCACTTTTAATACTAAATTTAAACCTATGAATTCACCAACTTTATGTTGACGTTTTAGCATGTTTTTCTCAGGTGCTTAGCTGTGGATATCTTTGCTTGCTTTATGGTGTTGCCTTGCATTGGACCGATTTTCAAGAATTATTATTATCTTTGTTAACATCGTTGTCAAACTATAAAACCTTTTATTCGCTTTCGCATATTATCTTTGAACTTATGTAAAACCTTAACTATTTTAAATTAATGCAACGATGTTGGATTTTCAAACGTACCCTTAGAGGTCGTTCTTTGTATCTTGTGTGATGTATATTATGACGTCACGCCCCCAAACACGTGTTTCCGTCTAGGCCCCGTTTGGGGGTGTGGCAATCAATAACCGAATGACGAGAGCACTCCCAAGTGATACGGTTAAGAACCCAAAATTGAATGTTAACCCCACCTCTTTGGTTTTGTCTGCTCATTCTTACCCGATGGCAGATCCCCAAAGCTCATCCCATCCCCTCAATTCAGTCAATGCTATTAAAAAGTGTTTTAAACCAACAAATGATTTTCATAAAGACCAACAACAAGTTAAAACTCTAACGGTCAATAAAATTGGAACACTAAAATCAAAAGAACCCGAAAAAGCTCAAAAAGATAAATTTAAGGATTGGCATCTTAATTTACCGGTTCTTGAAGTTTTAGCTCATGCTCCAATGTACAATGCAACTTTTGATAAATATGTAGAGAGTTTAAAGTTAGGAAAAAATGGGTCCGCATTCATTCAAGGCGAAATGCCAAAGAAAATAAAGGATCCCGGATTATTTACCTTACCTTGTAGACTAGGAAACTCCAAGCCTTTTGATACCTTTGTAACCCCTGCCCTTTTCATATTTTGAATGTTCTAATTTAGTCCTTCGACTATTTGACGTTTGTCAGTTATTTAGAATATTGTACCGCGTAGACGGTGGTGAATTTATGAGATATGAAGCATTTTATGGTTTATTGCGTATAATAAGCCTTATTGGAGGACACTATTATGCTATGTGAGTTTTGAGTGGTTGACCCGTGAATTTCTGAGAAATGCCAAAAAACGAGTCCCAACACGTCCGTTAATGTCCAAATGAGTTTTTAGGAGGTATAATATGAAAATATGTCAAGTAAATACACTAAGTTATTGGAAAAATATTTTTAAAGTGAATAAAAATGCTAAGTAACTTTGGGGAATATTTTATGAGAAAGTTTTACGAGCTTTTAAGTGACCCCGACACGAAAAGAAGACCCGAACCCTCCTGGGATTCCTTGACCGCGGGTTCTAGACCATTGGGAGACAAAATGGCTTCTTTTTAGGGGCTTGGTCTTTTACTAGTACAATCCTTTGGCTTATATGCATTTGGATCCATCCTAACTCACACATTTTTCATTTACAACTTCACACATCTCTTTGTTTCTCTCTTTTGGTTCATCCGAACTCAAACACACATACATACAATTTTAATTTTCAAAATTTTGATCAAAAACATGAAGATTGGTGATACTCTGGGTTGATTCTAGTGTTCGGGTAGTCATCAAAACACCGTTTGGGTTTTTCGGTTCGCGTCAAAATTTATTTTGAAGACTATTTTTGTAAGTCTTTCAAATTTACTTTTAACTTGTACTTTTGGGTTGCTAGTGATGCATAGATGTTAGTTGTACGGCCCGATCGTTAAAAATCGAAAGTGAAAAGTTTACAAATGAATGTTTAGGGTGCGTTTGGGATTCGA
Source organism: Tanacetum coccineum (assembly GCA_026074375.1). NCBI lineage: Eukaryota > Viridiplantae > Streptophyta > Magnoliopsida > Asterales > Asteraceae > Tanacetum > Tanacetum coccineum. Next base: position 5,670 of record BQNB010086843.1, read on the forward strand.
AATAAAAGGGAAAACATAAAGTTTTGTTAGTTTTGATATTGTGGTCGTGATGGTTGAAAAACATATGTTTGCTATGTAGCTTATTTTGGCTTATTTGTTGGTTTGAATAAGCTTATTTTGAGTTTATTAGCTCACGATATCAAAAAGATATACAAGAAGGGTATTTTTGGTTATTTTCCTAGTATGTCATATTTTTGTGAACTAATATTATAACTTATGGTGATAACCAAATGCAATACGTAGCCTATTAGCTTATTTTCAAGCTTAATAATTAGATTTTGGAGCTTATCGGCTCACGGCCCAATAAGCAATCAATAAGCCATGGCTTATTGATGGCTTATTGTGGTCTGGATTACTTTATTACTTATTGATTTGAGCTTATATATGCTATTGGGCCTTATTTATGGGCTTAGAATGTATGTTGGATACATAAAAAATTTAATGGATCCTTACTGGGCCTTAAAGCCCAATAAGCGTTAACTAGTCGTTTTGGGAATTTTGACGAGATTTTGAAAAGTGAAATGTACATGTGAAGTTATATTGAAAGTCATTTTGAGAAAGAATTTTGGTAAACGTTGTGAAACGTGATTTTTGGAATTTGATTCGGAAAGTGTCAAAATGTTAGAATTTATTGAAAAATAAGGTTTGATAACCTTGGGAAATGTCATATAAACATACGGGTCATGTCAAAATTTCGTAAAAAGTCTATACTTAGAATTTTACTTAAAACGTAAATTTTATTTTTATAATAAAATATTATTATTATTATTTTAATAAGCCGACTAAAAGACGAGAAATATAATTTTCCTCGAAACTTTCCAAGAATGATTAACAAACATAATCGTTTCATTTCGTATAATATAAATAATGTATTTATGGTAACTAAGTATACCGAATGGACTTATCGAAATATATTTATGATTATATATTATAAATATATACCTATATTACTTACTATTTTGCTAAATAGTATAAGTATAAGTATATTGCACTCATATATGGATTTGATATGGTATTTTGGAGTTATGTCGTCAGCCATCGCACCACTAAAATGTTTAAGATAATCGTACAACGCATCTAACCTCTGTGCATCGTAACCGGGAAAAACTGTTTGGACATGAAAGATTAAAAATGGGACATTAACTAGACTAGGCCGTGTGCGGACGTCGTAGCATTTGCTTATGTAATATTGAGATTTCTGTGGAGACAGTTTGCTTGAGGTGAGTTCTCGTAGCCCCACTTTTTACTATTTTTCCGTTGGGGGTAAATGATCTTCAAATATGTTTTGAACTGTTTTATGAACTGTGCAAAATGTGATTTCATTTTTGGGATAATCTATGTGCTTATGACTGCTATGTGAATGATATGCGTTAGAATGCTATGCTATGTGATCTTTCTGTGTGGTTCTTCACCCTAATTAGCTCTAGCTGGTAGGCATTAGGTGTGGTATGTCATCCATGTTGCGACCCTAAGAGCGTTGGTACGCGCTGGTGATCAGACTAGCGGGGATGCTAGGTCTGGGTACATGATTAGTGAGGATGCTAAGTCATGGGTTTGTTTGCATATATTCACTGTCGTATAGCACAATTGTCTGAACCGTATGAGATATTGGCACAACGACTGGGTTTTGAGTCAAAATCTACGAGCTCACCAACATTATTGTTGACGTTTTCGAGTATCATTTTCAGGTGATGTTAATGATCATTAGAGTATGGTGCTTGTAGCAGACTTTAGAGAATCCTATAGTGATCTTGTTTGAAAGTCTTGCATTCGATGTTCATTTTGGATTTGGTTTTCTTGAGGATCAAGATAAGATTTTATGGACCCCTGCGAGGGCTTAAGTTTGTAATAATTGACGACTATGTGATGTGTTCTTGATTTGGGACATCACTCAAGGTTGTATTGAGGTTGATGGTCATCATGACACCTTTCATTTATGCATTTTAGATTTCTCTATTTTGTATCTTGTGTTGTGATTGATCATTACGTCACATTCCCGTGTTTCCGCCGCTGACGGGGTGTGACAGAATGGTAATCAGAGCCAAGGTTATAGAGAACTAGGTGGTTTGGCCTAGACTATAACCTAGGAACCTGCATATAGTTGCGTCATAGGACCTATGTGCGCGGTGTTCCGCTTATACGTGCTTATGTGGTTATATGGTATATAGTATTAGTTAAGTCATTCATTGAAATGTGTGAGCCTAATACTGAGTACAACTGGGAAAGGATACGGTGGCCAACGTAACTATAAACGTATCACGACTCACGCATATTTAGTATTATCGTCCACACAAATCGGTGTTGACACCTTAGGACCGCATGATGTATGGTATAGTATATTAAGCTATCCTATGCTTATTGACCATCCCACCTACCTAACGTTGCCCATGTTCTTCCTCGTGTAGATAATGTCGCCTACAATGACGACCCAAAGTGCTGGCCGGCCTGCTGCTGCATCACGAGGAGGGGGAACGGGTGGAAGAGCTAGTAGTGGTGGTGGTAGGACTAAAGGTCGTTCAGGTGATCAGGGTGATGGTAGGATTGATGGTCAGGGTGGCCAAGTAGGTGGTCAGGGTAGTGAGGTGAATGATGGTGTTAACGGAGTCCCCAACTTCTCCACCATCATTGCACATCAGTTGCAGAATTTACTCCCCACTATTGTAGCCCAAGTAGGTGACTAAGGTAGAGGTCAAGGAAATGGTAGGAATCAGAACGGTGATGCTGTCAATGACAACATCTAGGGTGATTTAGTAGGGGTTGTACCTATAAGGAGTTCTTAGCTTGTAACCCTAAGGAGTATGATGGTAAAGGAGGTGCTATAGTGTATACCCGTTGGATTGAGAAGATGGGTCAGTTCAGGATATAAGTGGGTGTAGGGATAGTCAGAAGGTGAAGTACACTGCTAGTTCATTTGTTGGTAAGGCTCTCACGTGGTGGAATTCTCAAATCCACGCACGAGGTCGAGAAGCCACTATAGGTATGTCTTGGGAAGACTTTAAGATTTTAACTAAAGAGGAATTTTGCCCTAGTAATGAGATGCAAAAGTTGGAAACTGAGTTGTGGAATCACGTCATGGTCGAGGCTGGCCATGCTGCGTATACTGATAGGTTTCATGAGTTGTCTAGGTTAGTGCCTCACTTAGTAACCTTGGAAGGTAAGAGGATTGAAAGGTATGTGTATGGCCTTGCTCTACAAATTTAAGGAATGGTGGCAGCAACGGAGCCAAAAACCATCCAAAAGGCTGTGCAAATAGCTGGCACATTGACTGATGAAGCCCTTAGGAATGGATCCTTCAAAAAGAACCTTAAGAAGAGAGGGAATAGGGGAGAACCTAGCAAGGATAGGAATGTGAGAGACGATAACAAAAGGACTAGGACTGGAAATGTTTTTGCTACAACCGCAAACCCCGTTAGGGGAGGGTACACAGGTACGGCTCCCAAGTGTACCACCTATAGCTATCACCATTCACCTGAGACACCTTGTCGCTCTTGTTTTAACTGTAACCGCCTAGGTCATTTTGCTAAGGATTGTAGAGTGGCGCCTAGGAATGTGAAGCTCATCAATGCTAGAAACCTAGAGGGTATGTTGATGGTGTGGTTAGTACCGACCATGTTAGGTAGCTAGCCTAGGATGATCGTGAGCACTAGGACCGGGAGGGAACTGTCCAAACCAAGCCTTAGCCATCAATAGGGGTCAGGGTCATAGGAACTAAGGGAACCAGGCAAGAGGAAGGGCATTCATGTTGGGAGCAGATGAGGCTCGCCAGGACCCAAACCTCATGACAGGTACGTTTATTCTAAACGATCACTATGCTACTACCTTATTTGACTCTGGTGCCGACTATAGCTTTGTTTCCAGTACTTTTATACCTTTGTTAGGCATAGAGCCCAGTGATTTAGGTTTCAGTTATAAGACTGAGATAGCTAGCAGACAGCTAGTAAAGATTGATAAGGTTATTAAGGGGTGCAAATTAGAAATAGAAGGCCATGTGTTTGACATTAACTTGATACCCTTTTAAAGTGGTAGCTTTAATGTGATCATAGGAATGGATTGGTTGTCTGACCATAAGGCTGAGATAATTTGTCATGAGAAAGAGGTAAGGATACCACTACTAGATGGAAAGGTGCTTAGAGTATTAGGAGATAAACCAGAAGAAAAGGTAAGAAGAAGCAAGAAGAGATCGTAGTAGTGAAAGATTTTCCTGATGTATTCCCAGATGACCTATCTGGATTGTCAACGGTATGGAAAATTGAGTTTCGGATTGAGTTAATCCTAGGAGCGATGTCGGTTGCAAAGTCTCCCTACCGTTTAGCACCTTCTGAATTGGAGGAGTTGTCGGGTCAACTCAAGGAACTCCAAGACAAAGGTTTCATCCGACCAAGCTCATCGCCTTGGAGAGCACCGATATTGTTTGTTAAGAAAAAGGACGGATCCTTTAGAATGTGTATTGACTATAGAGAGTTGAATAGGTTAACCATTAAGAACCGTTATCCACTCCCTAGGATAGACTACTTATTTGACCAACTTCAAGGATCACAATACTTCTCTAAGATAGATCTTAGGTTTGGATACCATTAGCTGAGAGTGCACGAGGATGACATTCCAAAGACTACATTTAGGACTCGTTATGGACATTTTGAGTTCACAATAATGCCCTTTGGTCTGACTAACGCACTAGAGGTATTTATAGATTTAATAAACCAAGTGTGTAGGCCATATCTAGACAAGTTTATGATAGTGTTCATTGATGATATCTTCATTTACTCTAAGACTCGGTAGGAGCATAAAGAACATTTAAGATTGGTATTGGAACTGCTCAAAAAGGAGAAACTATATGCAAAGTTTTCTAAGTGTGAATTCTGGTTGTGAGAAGTACAGTTTCTTGGGCATGTGATTAATGGAGATAGAATTCATGTAGACTCTAGTAAGATTGAAGCCGTTAAGAATTGGAAAGCCCCTAGAACTCCGTCTGAAGTTCGTTCATTCTTAGGATTAGCAGGGTACTATCGTAGGTTCATTGAGGACTTTTCTAAGATAGCTAAGCTGCTTACTATCTTGACTCAGAATAGTAAGATCTATGATCGAGGTGAGGAACATGAGAATGCATTTCAAACTTTGAAGGATAAGTTGTGTAATGCATCTGTTCTAGCTCTCCCTGATGGTCTAGAGGATTTTGTGGTGTATCGCGATGCATCGGGCCTAGGATTATGATGTGTATTGATTCAAAGGAAGTAATGGTTTTAGCTAGTGCGTCTAGAAGTTAAAATTCAGAGAAAGAATTATACCACCCATGATTTGGAACTAGGTGTGGTTGTGTTTGCATTTAAGATTTGGAGATATTATTAGTATGGGACAAAGAGTGTCATATATACGGATCATAAGAGTCTACAGCACATCTTTAGTCAAAAAGAGTTGAATATGTGACAACGTTACTGGATAGAGCTTTTTAGTGATTATGACTGTGAAATTCGCTACCATCCTGGTAAGGCAAATGTAGTAGCTGATGCACTGAGTAGGAATGAAAGAGTGAAACCTAAGAGAGTTAGAGCTATGAATATGACCCTTCAGTCGAGTATCAAGGATAAGATACTAGTGGCTCTCAGAAGGAAGGCGTCTGATAATGTCTGCAGGATTTGCAGGAAAGGAATAGATAAAATGATTAAACTTAGGAATGACAGAGCATTGTATTACCTGGATCGAATATGGGTTCCTTTGAAGGGTGATGTGAGAACCCTGATAATGAACAAAGCCTATAAATCGAAGTACTATGTACATCCAGGAGCTGATAAGATGTATTAAGACCTTAAAGATAGGTATTGGTGGTCGGGTATGAAAAAGGACATAACTGTGTATGTGAGTAAGTGTTTGACTTGTTTGAAGGTTAAGGCTGAGCATCCAAGGCCATCTGGATTGATGTAGCAACCTGAGATTCCCGAGTGGAAATGGGAAAGGATAGCTATGGATTTTATGACTAAGTTGCCTAGGACTAGTAGTGGGTATGACTCAATCTGAATCATTGTGGACCGATTGACTAAGTCTGCTCATTTTCTACCTATGCGTGAGGATTATAAGATGGATAGGTTGGCTAGATTGTATTTGAATGAGATTGTTGCTAGGCATGGTGTGCCGATCTCGATCATATATGATCGTGATAGTAGATTTACGTCAAGGTTTTGGCAGTCAATGCAAGAGGCATTAGGAACCCTGTTAGATATGAGTACGACTTACCACCCTCAGATCGACGGTCAGAGTGAGCGTACAATCCAAACCTTAAAAGACATGATGAGGGCATGCGTCCTAGACTTCGAGGGAAGTTGGGAAGTTCATCTTCCCTTGGTTGAGTTTTCATATAATAATAGTTATCGTTCTAGTGTAAGATGTGCACCATTTGAGGCTTTGTATGGTAGAAAGTGTCGTTCGCCACTTATGTGGGCAGAGGTTAGAGAATGTCAGTTAATAGAACTTGAGTTAGTGCAGGACACCACTGAGAAGATCTCACAGTTATGCCGATAAGAGGAGAAAACCTCTAAAGTTTAGTGTGGGTGATTATGTGTTGCTCAAAGTGTCGCCTTAGAAAGGTGTGGTAAGCTTTGGGAAGAAAGGAAAGTTAGCACCTAGGTTTGTCGGACCATTTGAGATCACTAAGCAGATCGGTCTGGTCACCTATAGACTTAGGTTGCCTGATGAATTGAATGGTGTTCATGACACGTTCCACGTGTTGAACCTTAAGAAGTGTTTTACTGATCCAACACTGCAAGTACCTTTGGATGAGATCCAAGTTGATGCTGAGTTGAATTTTGTGGAATAGCCTATGGAAATTTTAGAGAGAGAGTTCAAGAAGCTGAAGCGTAGTAGGATTGCCATCGTCAAGGTTTGGTGGGATTCAAAACGTGGTCCTGAATTCACATGGGAGCGTGAAGATCAGATGAAGCTTAAGTACCCGCATTTGTTTAGTGCTAATAGTAGTTGAATTTCAAGGACGAAATTCTTTTAAGGGGGGTGGAATGTGACCATTGCCCTATTTGTGTTTTGAATATTCTAATTTAGTCATTTGACTATTTGACGTTTGCCAGTTTATTCAGAATTTATACCGTGATGACGGTGGTGGAATTTTGATATATGAAGTGTTTTATGGTTTATTTGTGTATAATAGTCTCTTTTGAAGGGTATCATTATGCTATGGATGTTCCGGGTGGTTGACCCGTGAATTTTTGAAAAATGCCGAAAACGAGTCCCGACACGTCCGTTAATGTCCAAATGAGTTTTTGGGAGGTTCAATATGGAAATATGTTAAGTAAATACTCTAAGTTATTAGAAAAGTATTTTTGAAGGGAATAAAAATGCTAAGTAACCGTGGAAAGTATTTTGCAATCACAATTTTTGAATAATAAGTGAACCCGACACGAAAAGAAAAGCCCGAGACCCCCTTTGATACTCTAGACCGGTCGAACCCCCTTGGAGACAAGGAGGCATATTTTTTGGGCTTACGTTTTTTTTACAAGGACTATAGATATTTTCTTTTTGTTTCATTTCAAACATTATCTTCACACACACACAAAAAAAATCATTTTGTTCTTCTCTTCTCTTCTCTCCTCTCTTGCGTCCGAAATAAGCCAACACAAACACACACTTCATTTTTGAAATTTGATCAAAAACATGAGAGTTTGAGTACTTCCGGGTTGATTCTAGTGTTTGGATATTCATTTAAACAACGTTTGGGTTGTTCAGTTCGCGTCGAAATTTATTTTGAAGACCATTTTTATAAGTTTTTCAAATTTAAATTTAACTTGTCCTTTTGTATAGTTAATGGTGCATAGATGTTAGTTGTACGGCCCGGTCGTTAAAAATCGAAAATAAAAAGTTTGCAAATGGTATAAAGGGTTCGGTTTGGGTTCGAACTAACATAAAAGAGGTATATAGTTTTGTTAGTTTTGATATTGTGGTTGTGATGGTTGAAAAACATTTGTTGCTAAATAACTTATTTTGATTGTTAGCTTATTTTGGCTTGTTTTTAAGCTCGAATAGCTTATTTTCGAGCTTATAAGCTCACGGCAAAGAAGAGAAAACGGGGGGAGGTGTTTTTGTTATTTACCCTAGTTTAGTATGGTCATATTTTTTTTTGTGGATTATTATTTTAGCTTATGGTGATGACCAAATTCGATAAGTAACTTATTAGCTTATTTTAAGTTTAGAGGACTTATTTTGGAGCTTGTAAGCTCACGGCCAAAAAGCCCTTGGTGAGCCGTGGCTTATTTGGGGTTTATTGTGGTCCGGGTTACTTTGTTACTCGTGGTTTGGACTTATTTTCGCTAATGGGATTTATATTGGGCCCAAAATAATATATATATATATATATATATATATATGTGTGTGTGTGTGTGTGTGTGTGTGTGTGTGTGTGTGTGTGTGTGTGTGAATCTATTAATGGATCCTTATTGGGCCTTAAAGCCCAATAAGTGTTAAATAGTTGTTTTAAGGATTTTGGCGAACTTTTAAAAGTTGAAATGTGAATATAAAATGTATTTGAAGGTCGTTTTGAGGAAATATGACTTGGAAAACGTGGCGAAATACGATTTTGAGGTTTTGTTGAAAAGTGGTTAAATTGTGAAAAGTGTTTGAAAGTAAGGTTTAAAAACCTTGAAAACGCACGGGTCATGTCGAAATTGTGTAAAAGTTCTATACTTAGAATTTTTACTTAAAAAGTAATTTTCAAAATAATTATAAAATATTATTATTTTATCATTTTAATAAGTTGACTAAAAGACGAAAAGGTACATTTTTCCGAAACTTCTCAAAATGTTTAACATGGATAAACGTTTCATTTTGTATAATATAAATAGTATATTTATGGTAACTAAGCGTGCCGAATGGACTTATCAAAATATATTTATAATTACTTATTATAAATATTTACTTACATTACTCATCTATTTAGCTTAAATAGTATAAGTATATTACACTAAGATATAAATTGAGAAATAGTATCAATTGAAGAATTAGGTCGTCAACCATCACACCACTAAAACTTTTAAGATAATTGTACAACAAGCATCTAATCTCTATTCATCATACCTGAAATTGATTTTTAAAAGCGAAATGAATAAAAAAAGGTGGTGTTTAGTTCGTGAATAGTAAAAAGGAAAAAAGGGTTTTTGTAGTTTTGATGTTGTGGTCGTGATGGTTGAATAATATATGATGCTAGAATGCTTATTTTTGATTGTAGCTTGTATGACTTATTCGGGCTTATTTTTAAGCTATTTTGTTATCCCAAATACTTAATCCATATCACAACACAATAAGCAAACCCAATAAGCTATATAAGCCAAAATAATAAGAATAGAGAGAGAAAGGAAACTTGAAGAATATTAGATTTAGAGAGAGAAAGTGGTGAGTTACAAATGAAACAAATGCAACCAACACCCTCTTCATGTGTGGAGAGGGTTTCTTTTATACCTTTAGCCATTTACTTGGCACATGGGCTTACTTAGTGGGTCGAGCTTGGTCTAACTTGGGCTTTAACCCTAGACATGGACAATATTAGGTTACAAACCAAGCCCGTTAATACCCGACTAGCCTATTACATTACAAGACTAATAAGACCGATAACATTCTTGTTCCACTTATATAAAATTAAGGCTAACAATCTCCCCAAATGTTGAGGTCTCTTTCTTTGAACTCCTCCATTGTTGAGGTCTTCTTTAAGTTATTCTATTTCTATGTTGATGTTCTTGTACGACTGATAACATTCTTGTAGGAGGTTGTCTTGTTTTATCATTGTCTCTCCTGATGTTGAAGATATGATTTTTAACGTTTATGCTTTGCCTTGTTTATCTCCGGTCTTAGTCTTTGCTTGTTAGTAATGGCTTTGCTCATTCATGCTTTGTGATCTTGATCTTGAGCCTTTATCTTTTGACTTTGAGTTCTTGAGATCTTTATCTTGCATCATCTCAAAATACGATTCTTTATTTGACTTTGAGGCTCTTTGATGGTGGGGAAGTTTAGAATCAACGGTCTTGATGTTGAACGATTGACTTTGAAAGCTTGAGTATGAGCAGGAGGTTTTATGAATCCGGCTCACTAGAATGAGTTGCAACACCGTCGTCTAAAACCTGAAATAAGTCCAGTTAGCACTAAAAGATGAATATGGCTTTGTCATTACATCTATGAGTTCGGTGCATTAACCTCGGGGGGGGTAGGGTGATGGGGGGGGGGGGGGGGGGGGGGTGGGGTGGGGGTTGGTGTGGTTGTTTGGGGGGGGGTAATATGGGGGCGGGGGGGGGGGGGTTGGGGTAATATAAATACTATAACCATGTGATCAGGCAGATTCAAAGAATCTCCTTGACAGGGATCAGCTCAAAGTGAGGAGCTTCCTAACATATATGTATTAGATTCACCATGTTTGCTAGTTCTCATTACCGGAACGTCTCAAAGCAGACAACATGGTAAGAGTGAATCAGATAGTTACTATCTTTCTGATTAAGTCGTCAATTCATTTTACTAGAACAAGTTTGATTCACATAGAATCGTACCATCGTTTCTTTCCAGTAGACAAAGCTTGATTCAATAGAATCTTGAAAGTCACCTACTAAAGAGCTTATTTACGTTGGCGTCAAGTAGGATTTCCATCTTGCACTGTGAATACAAAAGTACACTCGATGTTCTGGCAAGATCTCAAGGTAAATGCGAAGACTCCTTGGGGTTTACAACCTATGAACTTAAATGGTGTTCAACAAGCGAATTTTAACATTGTGTTCTATTGAGATTATAATTTGATCTCTTCTGGCTTTAGAACTCGATTATGAGCACTTTGGAGTTTTGTAATCGGAAGGCTGGAGTAGACCCTGCCACTATTTCAATATCAACAATCTTGGAGTGAGATTTCAATAGATAACATCGTATCTTCGTGACCAATTTGAGACAAGATTCTTTTAGAAGAAACCTGAATTGTGCCGGGAAGGGTTGTGCCCTTGCATCACTGGGTCCAGATGTCATTTTCAATACAACAATCACTTTTGTAATTTTGGATAGATATGTATTGACCCGGTTTCTGCCTAAAGTGTGTGGAGGGCTTCTTTGTTTTCACCCTTTATCCATACATTTCTTTTAATGTCTCAACCCTTTCTATAACACCTCGTGTTAGGTCATTGTACGACAATTATGTTAATCCACTAATTAATTTTTATGGTTATACGCGTTGAGCTTTAAATCGTAATCGTTAAGCTAAATCGCGTAAACTAAAAATGATCATACAATGTAAACGGGCATTAAACAATTAAATGTTTACATTAAGCAAGTGTTAAATGTTTATTATAAGGATAATTATCAACTTTGTTCATCTTATTTTTATTGGTTTACTAAATGCTTACTTTCGCGATAAAATGCGTTTCGGCATTCCCGGAAGCACCAAAACCTAACTACGCTTAAACAAATACCCACGATTATACCCAATACCCAAAATAATCAATATAACATCACATGGGAGCCTATGTGGCCGGATTTTCAAGGATAGGACCAAGAATTATCAACTTTATATCAACTTGCATCAAAATATCAAGGTTAAGAAAGATCATAGGGAACCAACTCTTACACCATGAACCACTTGACTAATTAACCTAGGGGCTCTTACACAAGGGTTAGTAAGTAACCATGATTGAGTTACTTAGATATTTTCACTATAAAAGCTAGCAACTAACACATAGAGTTCATTTCCAAAGTGTAAACAACAAATTTCTCTCCCATTTCCATCTACAAACCCCACGGCTCAAAATTGTTATTTTGGACAATCCATAGCTTGATTTTCTATCATTATACAAGCATACACACATCATATCTAAGGTATTCTAAGGTGTTTTCAAGAGTTGGTTCACCATTTGCAAGCAAGGAAGCAAGAAAGGAAAAAAAGGGTTACTTGGGAAAAATTAGGGTTTCATCCTAATTTTTCAAGCCAAGAGGTTTAATCACAAGGGTGTGATTGTTATTCTTATCTCTACTCAATCCATACAGGTTATATTAAAAATCTTAATCTATCATATTTAGATTTTATGTGGTTCATATCTTTTAACATAGATAAATCGCCATCTGGTACTCTTGAATATGTAAAATGAATTTTCACTTATTGTTCAATATTTTGTGAACTAACTTACAAGCCATATGGAAGCTAATATGATGTAAAAGGTATGTATAAGTGGGTTTTTAAACATGATCTTAAGATTAAACATATATATGAACAAATTAGGGTTTCTAAAAGATTTCTTATAAGTTAGATGTGAAAGTATGCAAGGGACTTGTTCTCTTGAATACTGAATAGGACTCCCTTGGACAAAACATGACCTAATGGACCTAATATATGTAAGACATAAGATATTAAGGGTTCTAATGGGTTTATAACAAAGTGTTAAGCTAAAAGTCAAAAAACAATTTTAAAACACATTTTGGAAAAAAATATCTTAAGTGCTTAATGTAATTCGAAATTTACATATATGTTTTATGATTTTATAAAATACTACATGTCACAAGGATCAAGGGGTCATAAAGAACTCGAAAAACCGATTAATAACGAAGAAGATACGCTATTTATAAGTTTACGATAGTTAATACTTTTATAAAACAATTTTTATAAAAATTACTATTCATCACAGAAACTTATACTTTATAAACATCAATAATATGATAAAACTTTCAATTACGAGAACGTGTTCGAAAGAATCGCTAAAAACGGAGCTATAACGAATAAGATACGGCTAAAACGGGTTTTACGTTAATTAAAAGTATAAAAATGATTTTATAGCTGTTATGAACAGTAAAACACTATTCATCACAGAATCTCAAAAACCTAAAAATGTGATTTTATGATCACTCGTCTTAATACGAAAGCGTGGGCGTAAGAAACGCGAGAAACGGGCTTAAAACGACAAAGTTATGTCATTTTTACTAAAGGCGTAATTATAAACGTTTTTACTTTATAATTACGATTTCACTTAAACAAATAGATGGTGATATAGCTATATAGATTATATATGTTATTAGTTATCGAAGTGCTATATTACTAGGGAATTTCATAATGAGGCTTCTTCGGATGGCGTATTGACGAGTTGTTGGATTTACGATTTAAAGTGTCCTAACTCCTCGTACGTCATGTCATGACCTCTTAAATTATGATAGCCCGAACGATAGTACGATGATAACTATATAGGATTATATACAGTTGTTGTTAGACAACGTACTTGAATACTGATTCGACCTATATTAACTAGGTTGCATTCGAGCGTTAGCGTGACGCGTTTTTACTTGGGATATTTTGTTATCAGTTTACTCACTCAAGGTGAGTTCATAGCCCCATGTTTTACAATTATTAAATTACAAGTTTTTGGGGTGAGAAACATATGCATGTTTTACAAATTGGACGCAAGTGTACATTTTATCATGATTACGTTTTGCCTAAGTAGCGATAACCCACTATGCCCATGAATCATGAACTGTCAATTACTGGAATGTGAGCGCGAATGATTATAGATAGATCTATTTGGGATTGACCTCCCCGTTCGGGTGACTAGCTATCACTGGAAACGAACGTATATCATGTCGGATACTGGATGTTACGGGTTGAACATCATCACGGGCAATGTAGGCAATATTTATATATTGTATTCAATTATGTCGAGCTTCGGTGTCATGAGCTTAGGTAAACGTAATTACATTTTGTGATGTCTGCATCTGTTGCATTATCACTGGGAAAGTCTTGCGGTCCTGCATATACATTTACATAAACCTATGAAATTCACCAACTTTATGTTGACGTTTTTAAATGCAATGTTTTTCAGGTCATTAAGCACGAGGTGCGAAGGATACATTGGTGGTTATATTATGAAGTCATGCATTAAAGATTTAGTCGCATTACATTTTGTGTATCTGTTATGGGCTGGAAATCTTTGTAATAATAACAAGTAAACAAGTAAAGCTTCAGGCTTTTGTAACACATACTTTATTAAATCCAATGTATCAGTTTTAAATGACTTTTTGGTCGTTCTTATATTATCTTGTGTTGTTGATCTGAGAAGTAACACGCCCCGGACCCTTATTCCGCTGCGACCCTATTTGGGGGTGTTACAAGTAATATTTGGAAACTAAATAGGCTAGATAAGCAAAATCCTATGGACCAAAGCCTATGGACGGCTATAATGTAGTATAAATACCCTCTCCCACATGGAGAGGGTGTTGGTTGGTTGTTTCATTTCTCATAATCTAATTTTCTATTCTCTTTTACTTTCTCTCACTCAAAGCTTCCTCCCAACCTTTCTCTCTTTAGTTTTCTTCATAGTTGTGTGTGTATGTTTAAAGATTACTATTATTCTTCAATTGGTATCAAGAGCCATGGTGTGATATCTTGTTATTGTGTGCGTTTTATACTTGTTTTTTTTGTTCGTATTTGGTTCGAACCATACAAAGGGTGTTACCTTTTGTGTGTGTTTAAAAACCATAAAGTTTACTACTTTCTTCTTCTTTTGTCTTAGTATTATCTAGTTATACAAGCAAAACCTTAGAAAAAACATAGAAATCTTCATTTTGATAAGTTTTGCTTCGAAAAGTACTTTTGTGTCCAAAATCTTTATTTGAAAATTTTTGTGTTAAAAAGTTTAAAGTTTGTATTTTTAAGGTTCTACTAGGCTTAGATAGGTAAGTTGTACAAGAAATTTTGAGTAAAAACATCAAAAAGTGAGTCTTTTAGTGTTTTGGAAAAGTTGAAGTTCGTGTTGTAGGAGGCGAAGTAATCTTGGTATTGAAGGCTTCCTTGATCCAAAGTAATCTTGGTAAGTTGTATAAGATTGCTTCCTTGATGGACACCACCGTTCATCATGAAGAACCAAGCAGTCAAACATCGTCTCTTTATATCGTACCAATAACGGCAATCCCTGTGATCACATATGCTTTTACCACAACTATTACTCTACCACCTCCTTCATTTAATCCGCTTCCACAACAAACAACATCAACTCCTACACCAACAACTTCAGACGCAACAACCTCATTTCATGTACTTCTAGATTTCTCATCCATATTCAAATTCAACGATAGAGTCACCAAATTGGAAACTAATCTGTGAGAAATGAAGAAAGTTGACCAGTATGTTCAAGCCATCTCCTTCATTCTTGCTATTGTAGATCACTACATTAACAACAAACTCAGAGAAGCTGTTCAACAAGCCATTACGTCCCATAATGCAGAATGTAGAGAAGAATCATTTACATTCCCGTGTCGATGTAATCAACGAGTCTAGGTACGGTAAATGTTATCGATATCAAGAGACATGTCTGAGAAGAATCCTTTTGGAGTATTTTTTGAAATTTTCTGAGATTAATATTGTTGTTATTAGATTTTATAGTTTTGCATTTTCTTTTTCTAAAATTTTTATAAATGAAAAATAAAGAGAGAAGAAAAATATTTACAAAGTGATGTTTGATGTAATATCAAGCAGATTCATTTTCCAGAACCTCTAGTTCATCTAGAGTCAAACATCTCATACCGAGCGTTTGAACGAAACAAAAGATACTTAAACTTTGTAACTATCCATCCGGTAAAGCATTATAAACAAGTCAGCTAACTGGTATTCAGTTCCGACAAAGAATAATTCAATAATACCCTTTTTAACATGTTCCTTTATGAAGTGATATCTGACATCCATGTGCTTGGTTCAGAAATGTTGGACTGGATTCCACGAGATGGCTAAGGCTACCTTTGAGTCCCACAAACATAGGTATTTTATCCAAAGTGAAAGCCAAAACTGTGAGCTGAGTTTCACAATCTAAAGAACTTTAGCCAGCACGCAGGATAAAGACACATACTCGCTTTTCCTAAAGACATTAAAGTGCAGTCCTGCTTTTTGGACGACTAGTTAACAACTAGTCACCACCTAAAATTGTATGCCACCAAGATGTTCTCTTATCATGACTCAAATAAAAAAATAAAGAGAGAGCCCGCTTGCTCTGAATCTAAAAAACAGTGTATTTCAAACTGGTGTTCTTTGTGAAATACTAAAAAAAAAAAAGAAGAACCATGTTAATGGAATCTTTAGGTACCAAAAAGATCCTCTTAACCGCAGTGTGAATGTATCTCAGTCTGTATCGCATGATAACGACCACACTAACATGTTGCATGTTACAATTTCTGGTCTACTTGCTGTTAGGGGTACATGAGTGCTCCGACCATACTATGAAATTTTGTATTGGACGGCTGGAGTACCAACTCAAGTCAAGCATCTATGGTGTTTTGTAGCCATTGGAGTACCAATGCTATCACATGAGGTCATACCATGCTTTTTAAGTATCTCTTGAGCATACTTAGCTTGGTTTATAAGGATACCATGAGGGGATTGGTGGATCTGAATTCCTAAAAAGAATTTCAGCTCCCCCATCATAGACATATCAAACTTGCTGTGCATTATTTTTTTCAAATCGTTTTGAAAGTTTTGGGTTAAACCAAAAATAATGTTATCAACGTAAATTTGCACAAGCAATATGTCTTCCCCATGTTTAGTTATGAACAGAGTTGGATCAATAGAACCTTTTGAGAATCCTTTGGATACCAGGAAGTTAGAGAGTTCATCATACCACGCTGTTGGTGCTTGTTTGAGACCATATATGCTTTCTTGAGACGGTAAACTTGGTCAGGATGATATGGGTTAACAAATCCATCTGGCTGGTTTACATATACTTCTTTCTTTAGAGGTCCGTAAAGAAATGTTGTCTTAACGTCCATTTGGTATACTGTAAAGGATTTGTGTGCAGCATACGCAATGAACAACCAAACAGCTTCCAACCGAGCAACTGGTGCGAATGACTCTTCGAAATCAATTCCTTCTTTTTGAGCATATCCCTTAGCTACAAGACGTAGATTATGAGAGCGAATACACAGTATTTTCTCATCATGTTTGTTTTTCCAGGGCCAACTTAAGTTAATTACATTTTTTGCAAAGTGGTAAGCCACAAATTCACATACATCTATCGATCAAACTAGTGTAATCTCTTCTCATCGCTTCAATCCATGCAGAATCAGCCATGGCTTCTTTGATGTTCTTCGGTTCGGTATGACTCACGGTGAGTGCGAACATACACATCTCGCCATCTATTTCGAGCTAACGTCTTGTTCTAATTGATTGAGAAGGATTTCTAATTACTTGTTCTAACGGGTGATCTTTTGTCCAGACGTATGGTGTTGACAGAATGTATGCATGTTTGACGAATCAACATGACGAGACAATGCCTCCCCTCGTTCTTGTATCGGAGTACTAAAGATGTTGATAAATTCATCGTCGTCAACTTGTGCATTTTCAGTATTGGTTTCTGCTTGAATGATGTTCTCATTAGCAGTAACAGTTGGTACTTGAGTTGGTGCTTGATTTGTAGTTTGAGGTGTTGTTTGAATGTTCAATAGAGGTGGATCTGCAACAACAGTTGTTGTAGAAGTGTGAGTTATATTATGATGTTGACGTTTATCAGGAGCATCAGCAGCATCTACAGCGGAATACTTTGACACAACTGGAGTAGTTCCATTGAGTAATTCATCGAACATCAGACTAAATAGCAAACCAGCTCATTTAACGATGTTACTGGCTATAGCATGCTGATGAACATTTCTTGACATGTAAGTTCAGGACTTAAACAGTCTGTATCAATACCGTTAGTCAGACATTGTGGAACTGGGGTCAAACTGACTAAATCAAACTCCATTTTGAGGCAAATTGTCCCAAAGTAACCATGATGGATTCAACAATTATTCTTGTTCTCTTATTAAATACCCTGTAGGCTCTTGACTGAGTAGAATACCCTACAAAAATACATTCATCACCTTTTTCCTTCATCTTATTAAGATTTTTACCATCTTTGACGATGTAACAAAAAGAGCCAAAAATGTAAAAGAACTTAACTGACGGTTTCTGGGCATTGATGTTGTGGTAAGGTGTTTTCTCATGGCGAGGAATTACAAGTGAACGGCTTTGAGTAAAACATGTTGTTGCAATTGCTTCAGCCCAGAAGAACAAAGGAACTTTAGCGGCGCTTAGCATTGTTCGAGCAGCCTCAACAACAGTACGATTCTGTCTTTCAACAACGCCGTTTTGTTCAGGTGTTCGACCAGTTGACGTTTCGTGTCTTATACCCCTCTTGCAAAGTAATGACATGAAGAGTATTTGTTCAAACATTTTGTGCCTTTGTCATTTGGAACAGTATCTAAATTTTGAGCATTGATGCCACTTTGGACAAGTGTGAGGAAATCAATGAGAACTTCACGTATTTTGTCTTTTGATCTCAAGAAGTGAGTCCAAGTGTATCTGGAGCAGTCATCAACAATTACAAGAACATATTTCTTTCCATTAATGCTTTCTACCCGCATGGGACCGCATAAGTCCATATGTGGAAGTTGTAACCGTCTTTTGGAACTCGAGGTAGTCTTAGTGTGAAAAGACTTTCTTTTTTGCTTTCCCCAATTCACAAGAAGAACAAAGATGATCTTTGACGAATTTTAATTTTGGAAGGCCATTCATAATATTATTCTTTAAAAGCAAGTTGATGGTGTCGAAGTTTAAATGTGAGGGACGACGATGCCATAACTATGCTTGAGATGAGGTGGCTTTAGCCATTAAGCAAATTGGATTAGGAGAGGGGTGATGTACTTGAAGAAGATGGAGTCCAAATATGTGTGCCACTAGATCCAGTGAGAGATCATATTCCCTTTAGAATCACGGAATGTAACATGTAGATTCCGTAAAGAGCACTTCAAATCCGCATCACAAAATTGACCGACGGAGAATAAATTGTGATTCAGCCCTTCTACGTAATAAACCCGTTTGATAGTGATTGTTCCTTGAACCAAGTCTCCATAACCAAGAATCGGTGCAATTTGGTCATTTCCAAATTTCACCATGCCCATAAATTTCTCCACAAAATTAGTTAGAAGTTTAAGGTTTTCGGTCATGTGCTTTGAGAACAGAGTTGACGATGAATAGAATTATGTCTACGAGCTGCAAAAGAATTAGAAGACAATGGAGTATTGGATAGAGTGGAACACCTAGGAGTCATGTGTTCCAAAATATTAGCATTTCTAGTTTCATTTCCTAGAGGCATACTAGCATTTAGGTTGACATTTCCTATTATTGACTTAGGTTTCCATTTGTATCCGGGTGGTGTAAACTTAGGGTACCACCAACTGCATGTCTTACTAACTTGCTCATATAACTTCCTAATTATGTTTCTAGGTTTCTTGACAGTGGAGTCTGTTGCAACTGTTTTCTTATGGGATGTTGCAACAGATTGGTTCACATTATGCTTGGGTTCTCTAGTACTAATAGGCACAACAATTGGTTGTCTAGTCCTATTATTTTTTATTTTAATCTAGAATTCACGCCATAATAAAATTAGAACACACAATTACATTATGTGTCATTCAGCACATATGACAATTTTCCACAAGTAACACAGACAAAGTTAACATTCGAGGTCTTAGCATTCAAACTGTCATTACACGCAGTTACAGACGTTTTATTATTTGAAAACTTAAAATTCCTACGGTGGTCTTCTACTTCTTGCTTCTTCCCTTGACTATTGTTAGGCATGACTCTATCTCCCATTCGATTGCTCTTAAGCTGTGGTCTGCTAACGCTAGTATTGGGAATTACTCCTGTAGAAAAGGACACGCGTTTGTTAGTTTTCCTAATATCTTGAGGCAACTGTGGTGTTCTAGTTTGATTGGGCTCAGTGTGAACTTTATACATTCCTGGGGCAATCACATTTGTGTTCTTTAAGATAGACTTAATGTTCTGAGGCAAAATCTGTGCATTGACTGGTTTCGAAAAATCATTTGACACATTATTTTTGGTAACTGACTTTGACTTTGAAAAATCTTTCTTTTCAAGAGAATCTGAAAAAATAGCCGGTTTTCCTAAAACTGATTGTCTTTGACTTTTAAAAGCATTCGGTTGTCGAATAACTGATGATTTTTCAAACTTAGTTTCCACATATTTTCCTTTCATCTTTTCAATGAGTTTCTTCAACTCACTTATTGCAATTCCTTTGTCTTGTAATTGAGCTTTCAAGTCTTGAATTTCAAAATATTGTTCACGTTCTTTCAGAAATACGTTTGACTGATTTTCTTTGAAAGATTTGTCATTTTTTATCTTTTCTTTACATTGTTGTAAATCAAGTTCAAGATTAATCGCATGTTTCTGAAGTGCTTCAAAACTCTTTGACATTGTTCTACTTTTTGAAAGCTCTTTTTCAAGTTGTTCACATTTGTCCAAAGTTTCCAGATAATCACATTGCAAATTACTCACTTCATCTATATCAGTGTACACACCAAGTATTGCATTCATGTGATCAGCATAGTAATATTCCCTTGAAAGTCAGTCGATTTCATTCAAAAACTGTGTTTTTTGAGTTTCCAGTTGAGATTTGAGAGAGTCTACTTCATGTTCAAGAGAATTAAAGTATCTTAAATCAGCAACCATTTACTCTTTCAAACACAAGTGAAATTTTTCTAAGTCAGCATTGATTCTTCTAATTTGGGGGCAAAATCTTCCTTCGATAGTGTTTTAAATGAAAGGATCTATGTTACCAAAATATGTTCTTTTAGCGATTGTTTGTTTGCAATGTTCCACACCATTAAAAATCGTGTCAACACTTCTTTTAATTTTGAAAAGTTCTTTAGAGCTTTTACACTTTTGATCCTACAGAGTGGATTCATCCATTCGTTGTTCTAACAAAGTTGTTTGTTTATTAAAAGACTCTTTGGAAATTTCATTATTAGCATATGTGTGACTCATATTTGACGATTTTGAAAATTATTGTTGTTCAGGTGACTTTTCACGTTGTGGAATGAACAAATCATATAGGTTATTCAATTGGTCATAATCAAAAGGTCTGATTAAATCGCTTAATTTCGATCGACTTTCTTTGTCAAGACGAATCGATTCGTCAGATTCAGGGGCTAACATTAAAGCAAGATTATCATTATAGCAACGTATATCATACAGACGAGGATTCGCTCTTTGAGCTTTCTTGAGGAACTCAGGTTTTTCAAAAATCGTTTTACAATTACGATTAAGCATATTTATTGTTTGAACAGATTGGCCAGTTTTATATACAATATCATCCAAAACCTTGACTTTGTTTTCTAAAGCAATAACCTTATCAAGTTCTTTGTCTTCACGAGTTTTGTAAAACTTAATCTGAGCCTCTTTTTCTTGTGACGTTATGGAGATGGTTTATTGATGTGCAAAAAGCTCCTTTTTCATATCCGAAATCGTTTGATTTAAATCATTTATCTTTCGAGTATATTCATTAGATGACTTTTCAAATTCCATTTTGTATGAAATTAAATATCCTTTAGCTTTTTTGCACAGTCAAGTTTCACCTTCGACGTATAATTCACATCATGACGCTTTTCAAGTTCATCTTGGAACTTTTTTAAATCTTTGAACATCAATTGATTTGTCTTTGACAACTCATTGTTTGCTTCTTTGAAATGGTTATTTGATGATTCTAAACTTTTGTTTTTGTTTTTAAAATCCTCAATTTCACTTTTCAATTTATTAACTAAAGTTTTGTTTGATGATTCCAAAAATTTAGTTCTGTTTTTGCTGTCATCAATTTCACATTTTAGTTTTTCAATTAAAGAAGAAAGAAAATCACATTCCTTAGCAAGATCATCATCATCCTGGTCAACCGTTTCTCCGTTAGTACTCATATCCAATGAATCAATAGTGATGTTAGTATCACCTTGTTTCTCCAGATATGTGTCATTAACAGATTCAGGTTGCTCAGGATGTTTTCGCCGTTATAGTGATCATCATCATTTTGTACCTCTTGTAACGGCTCAGAATCAAAGATGGATCTAGAATTGTCAGCGACATCTGGAGTGACTTCTTGAATCTGTGCCATGTACATATAATGTGCTTCCAATTCCTGATCATCAGGTTCATCATCAGTGTCATCCCTCTAATCAGCTTGCTCTGCATTCAACTGGAATCCAGCTTCCTTTTGCTTACACAATAGCATCTTCTCCTTGTGATAAGCTGCATCCTTTTCCCGTTTTGGTTTTTGACATTCCCTTGCCACATGCCCATATTCCTTGCAATTATAACACTGAATCCTAGACTGCTGTACTACCTGAGTACCTATATTCTCCCTATCCCCAACAACAGTAACTACCCTCTGATTATCATACGCAGTACCTCTGTTGATTCTTAGAGAATTATCCTAATTAGCTCTACTTATGTTTGATGAAGTTCTGAGGTTGTTGTTGGTAGGTTTGTAGATTTTCTTGAATGATAGAGAAATTAAAGCCACGAGTTTATCAATCTCCTTCTCCTTTGATAATGCATCATCTTCAGTAACCATATCAGGTTCTTGATCATAAGTGG
>BQNB010086844.1:0-25359 GCA_026074375.1 Tanacetum coccineum
TCTCGTAGTTTCTTTGGATTTATTCAGAGAACTATAAGTCGTTTAAGGCTCATTAAGATCCTGTTGATAAGGACCTACATACCTGATGAACAACTTTCATTTGCAATCTCATCATGTGTCTTCTTCCTTTTCTTTGGTGGCCTGCCAACTTGGGGTTTGTACAAAGGTGGTGTTATGACTGTTCTAGACTCAACTACTAGCCACATCTCCCTGCCATTACATGGGTTGACCTTGAATGAGTATACATTTGCCCATGTTTCAAGTCTGTAAGCAGCATGAACCTATTGTTCAGGTATAGCAACTCCTACTGAATTCTCATACATGTTGTATATTGCAGCCACAACATGTTTACATGGTATTCCAGTCAGCTCCCACTTCCTACAAGAACACAACCTTGTTTCCATGTTAACAACACATTGATCCTTATAAGGCCCAGTTACTTGATATAAAAAACCTCTATTCCATTGAACAATGTACTCAGTAGCCTTTTTTATAGCATCAAAGAGTTTT
The DNA here is from genome assembly GCA_026074375.1 of Tanacetum coccineum. Taxonomy (NCBI): domain Eukaryota; kingdom Viridiplantae; phylum Streptophyta; class Magnoliopsida; order Asterales; family Asteraceae; genus Tanacetum; species Tanacetum coccineum. The sequence goes on from BQNB010086844.1 coordinate 511, forward strand.
GTCACAAAAGGAGTAAGTGGTCCAACAGTCTTAGCTATCACTTTCTGAACTACTATAATCCTCTTCATCAAGTACTCTCTGATATATTCTAGACAAGTAATGATGGGTTGATCTCTGCCATCAACTAACTGCCTATTGAACACCTCACAGATGTTGTTTAAGAGTAGATCACATTTGGCTTTACCTGTTAAACAAATCATACACTATATAAGCATATGACCAATTATTAATATGCTTTTGTCCAGTGTGAGTTAGTTAATTACCTGAAAAATGGGCTCTGCTCTATTGTTCATCTGGAATCTTCATCAACCAATCATAAGCATCAGAGTTGTATGACTTGAGCTCTGCCATCTTTTTGTTGAATTCACCAACAGAAATGGCTTTGGATGCATTCCAAAGCATCTCCTTGTACACACATCCTTTAAACTGCGACTTCATATTTTCATGAATATGCCTAACACAGTACCTGTGTTCAGCACTTGGAAACACACTTGCAATGGCTTGTATAAGTCCCTGTGGAAAGTTAAGGTTAAGGATGTCTTACATAAAACACATGACAAATTATACAATAAAATGTGTACCTTTTGCCTATCAGAAATGAAAGTGAAATTGAAGTTGGCTTCTATACCAAGATTCTCTCCAAGTAAGTTCAAAAACCAACACCAAGATGCCTTACTTTTTGCTTTAACTATAGTATGCTACTGGATAAATCCCATTGTTTGTATCAACCCCAACTGCTGTTAGTATTTGACATGGCCAAGGACCTGACATGAAGCATCCATCTAATCCTAAGTTTCTCTGCCATAAGCTCTAAAACCTTATTTGAGAGCTCCCAAACACACATACACCCTTATAAAAGTTCTTGTCAGTGACTCTTAATTTGGTTCTTGTTGTAAATCAATCCTAATACTTGTGCCTGAATTTTGATTAATCAATTCTTGGGCATATTCTCTAAGCAGTGAATACTGCCTGTCATTTTATCAGCTGCAATTTTCTTTGCCCTAAAAGCTTTTATCTTTGAGACCTCCACATCAAATTATTTTTAGATTAGTAGCAAGTGAGTTGATAATATGATCTGAAAGAAACCTAGATGTACATGCTTTAATTTCTCTTGATTGTAAGCAATTGTGATATTCAATTAATGTTCTTACCTCCCATCTGCCTTCATTAGTGTATGCAACAAGCATTGTCCAAGGGCATAAGTATTTGTCTACTTTCTTTTGTTTATTGACCTTTTTACCCTTCCCCTGGCATGTTTTGTCTTTGCCTAAAATATTCTGCTTGCCACTAATGCTATTGTCTCTAATGACTGGATCACCTTTTGTTTGCGAAATTTCATTTTTACCCATATCAGTTTGACTAGCAACATAAGGGACCAATGCTGGAATTGTGCCTTCACATCTAACTCTCACCATTTCTTTATCATTTTTTACCATTATTAGCTTTCTCCTAGTTTAAACTGAATGCATCCTAACTCTTCCTGTCACCCTTTCCTTAGAAGCAAATTGATGGCCTAAGTAGAAGTAATACTTATTGGGACCCTTATTTTTTTGCTTGCCTATTCTTCTTAATTCCCTAAGTTGAATTCTCCTTTCAGAATTAATTTCATCATCTAAGTCACTGCCAAATGAGTCATAATCAATGACATCTAGATCATCTTCATGAACCTCAACAATACCTATACTTAAATCATGTTTAGGGTCTGCAATGAAACTAAAATTATTCATACTTACATGAACATCTTCAACTATATGCTCATCATCATCAAACACTTCATCATGCTTTGGATCATAATCTGAATTCTCTAAATCACTACTACTTGTATAATCTCCTTCTATGCCACTCTCTTCTTCTGATTCATTATCTACATCAACCTCCACTTCTTTAAACTTTCCAACAGGACCAACCCCTTTTGTCTCAAACAGCATCTCCAAGTCAAGCACATCATCAACTGTAGAACTATTACCTACATGAACTACTATATGCTTCCCAGTGATCTCATCCCTAGTGATCTGCTTCCCAGTGTTTGCATAGTCACTTAGTATCTCAACAAGATCTTCAAGAGGATCATCAGGACACTCTACTACAATTGGTGCTTCCACAGAACTATCAGGCTGTTTTTTTACTCAGATTTTTCATTACTTCACCAATGCTTAATGACTTAGAGCTAACTTGTTCCCATTCGTTTTTCAAATTCCTATGACACATAGGTGTTAAATTCCTATTCATATCAGGACTGCTATCAATTTCTATAGGACCTTTTCTTAAGTGATTATCAACTGCTATTGCAACTCCCTTCTTATGTGTAACAAATATACTACTTCCATGTTTAACATAAACTAAAATGATCTTATAGTCCTTAACATACTTTGCCATCTCTAACACATCAACATCAACATTCAAAGGGTGCAAACCATAATCTAAGCCTAATCTTGGTATCAAAAAATGGTAGTACATTAAGTCTGCTAAACCATAACCCAGTTTAACTACCATATCTTTAAGGTCATGCAAACAAAACTCATCAATGTCATCAACATTAATTGATGATACTTGTCCACCAACGTAAGACCTGCTAGGTATTGGTGTAAAGCACCCGCCATGATAGATTTCCAATGTGAGTGACTTAGGGGTACGACCTGCAATTATAACCACGTAATATTAACAACAATTGTACCTTCTCTAAAAAGCTCCATCATAATTTTAAGTAACACGAAAATGGATTTCCAATATTCTTACCATTTTCTGCAGCTTTATCAGTCTTTGAGCTATCTTTAGGCTTATTCAAATCAAAACTTATCTTCACCATGATCAAAAAATAAAGAAGCTCAGGGATTGCATGTGTGAGAGGACAAAAAAAAGAAGGGACAAAGTGTGTTACAAAAGAGTCAAAGAGTCAAGTTTAAGTCTATGTTAGGTGTATAAAATATGTGAACTGACGATTACGCCCCTGACAAGAAGGAAAATTAACAAAAATTTGGATGGTGTTAGGGTCAAAGGACTGGTCAACCCATTTGGGTTAACCACATCGATGTCTGATATAATTATCAACACAATAGGACAAAACATGCAATTTGGGTATAACCACAAGGACCAAACATGTAATTAACTCTTTATTTTGCTTACACTAACACAGTCAAATTTAATGTGGAACACAATCTTTTTTTGTTCAAATATGGACTTCAGTCCTTGTTCTTTTTAGATAAAAGCTTCCAAACTTGCTTGGAACTTCAATTGAAGGAACCGCAAATGGTGGTTACACAATTACAGACAATTATACCAGAAACAAACCCAATGTTATCTTGATCGAAACAGGTTCTGAGCTAAAAATTATAGCTAAAGCTGCTTATAAACTCAAAAAGGAAGGGAAAGCCATTAGGGTCGTGTCTATTATCTCATAGGAGCTTTTTGATGAACAATATGCCGACTACCAGGAAAGTGTCCTTCCATCGCAAGTGTAACAACCCATGTCAGCATTGAAGCTGCAACAACTTTTGGATGGGAGGAAATCATTAGAAGCAAAGGAAAGGCCATCGGTATCGACAAATTCGGAGCTAGTGCAGCAGCAAGAAAGATTTACAACGAGTACAAGATCATCGTTGAAGCTTTGATGCTTTCATGGAATACCTTAGCTGTGAAGAATCAAACGAATATCAAGAGAAGGTTAGAAGTTGAAAAATTGATGACGCCCTCACGTATTTGTATGAAAATTAAAACGTATTTTTTCCAAATTTTGTGATTTTTATATTTATATGTTTAATTACCTCTAAGGTGTTCTTTTGAGTAATGTATAATTTTACAACTAATGACACTATTATTCTGAATTTTTGAAGCATCTATCTTCTTCCTTGATGAACTTAGGATCTATACTAATGTCAAACTGCATAAAATGCAACCATGCAAGTCAAATGACACTATTGCTTATTTTTTAGTGTCATGTATGTTGGCTATCTAGATACATGATAACACATAAGATTCAGAGTTACACGAGATACAAGTTCAATCATATTCTTTGTTAATTTGGTAGATGAATAATGTAACTCACAAATGGGTGAACTTGCTTGTTCATTATTAAGCGAATGAAAGGATTTTAAATAGCCAAACTTACAACTGAAAATGAAGGACTAAAAGACCAAGAAACTAGGTAGTGGACTCCTAAAATATCTCAACAATCCTTGAGACTAGGTGTTTATTTTACTATGTAAACCATAATACTAAGGACTCATATTTAAACTCTTAACATTATTATTGGAACAAGTTAGCTTACACTTCAAGCTTTGTATCTCCAAGGAAATTTCTAAGTCTTTCAAATGATTCTGTTGGTAGTGGCTTAGTCATCACATCAGGAAACTGTTGTTTAGTATCACAATACCTTAAGTTGATTACTCCACTTTGTATAAGTTCACAAAGAAAGTGGAAACAAACATCAATGTACTTTCTCCTACCATGCATTACTGGATTCTTAGAGAGTTTAATGGTTGAGCTATTAGCACAATAGATTGTGACACCCTCTTTACTTGCACATCCTAGCTTCTCAAGAACTCTCATCAACCAAATGGCTTGACTTGAGCATCCTACGGCTGCAACAAACTCTACTTTAGTGGTGGATAATGTTGAAAATTTAGTGCAATTGTAGGAATCGGATCATACTTGGAAATGGGTTTGGAGGTACGGAGTGTACACCCATCAAGTCACTAATTTTCCCTGACTCTTTTAGTGATTTGATTAAATGGGTGGTTATTTGCCTATTTAAGTGGTAGATTTGACTGCATTAATTGACCATATTTAATTTGGTCATGAAATCATTATTCCTAAATTATGGAGGATAATTGATTTGACTGCTTTAATTGACCATATTTAATTTGGTTATGAAATCACTAATTCCTAAATTATGGAGGATAATTATAGAAGAGATTAATTAGCCATTAATCTCTCATTAATTCCATGAATAAGTTTTGAGTAAATCCCCTATAAATAGGGATCACAATTGCATGGAAAACACATAGAAAACAAAAACACATAGAAACACAGGGTTCTTGATCTGTGCCTAGAACAAGAACAAACACTTGGTTTTATCCCAAGGAGGTATTTGTGTAACCCAGGCATAGGGTCCAATAATCTTCTTTGGAAAGTGATTACACGACTTCAAGTGATATCCGATAACCATCTTTGGTAATTAGCTAGGTTATTGATTATCTTCACCCTGATCTGGGATCTACTACAACCAACAATCAAAGAAGATTATTCTGTGATTTATTGAAACATAATTTAGTAACCCAACTAATGCTTTATTGAAACATAATTTAGTAACCAAACTGATTGATGTCTGCTTAAATACACATCATTTATACCCCGAAAAATACTATAAAACAGACTAAAAACCATAAAATATGATAAATTATATTGCAGATATGCTTGGTATGTGTTTTTATGTCTTGTAGGTACAAAGGATTGAAAACAAAGCAAAAATGGTGAATTTCGGGTGAGTTTCGATGACATTTTCATGTATATCAAGATTCAAACAAAGTCATGAAAATTCCTCGAGCACTCTATTAGAAAGAGCACGAAATTACGAATCTATCAGTACCTTACTCGCCTCTTGGACCTTTCTTATTTGAACCTATCATTATCCTTTTGAACCTTTTATCATTAATAAGAATCTGAACCAGTCCAATATGCCCTTAAATAAATTATTACGCATAATATTAATGAAACTATGCCTAGCTCAGTTGGTAAACTGAGTTGGTCTAAGTTTCTTTCAATGAGGTCGCATGTTCAAACCCCTGGCTTGCCTGGGGTGAGGATTATATATTAGATGTCACGCGGCACTCTCTGAGTGGTCCACGTGGCGACCCGACCCGAATGTTGACCCAACCCGACTGGTTTCCGACCACTGTTAATCGGCGGTCAACCACCATTGACCGTGGTTGACTGGTGATCCAGTGGTGGTTGACCGGTGGTCCAGCGGTGGTTAACTGTCAGTTGACCACCGTTGACCGGCCATTGACCGTCCACGTGGACTGACACGTCACTGGCAGCTGTCCAATGATAGCCCGCCATGTGGCGGCACCACCTCTAATGATTGACTGTGGCAGGTGTACGAGGTACTGTGCAGGTGGCGGCTGGCCAATAGAGTGGTGACACGTAGCGGCGGCTGACGGCTAACGGCTGTACGAGGTTCCAGAAGGTATGAGGTACGAGGGGCATTAATGGTAATCATTGGCAATCATTATCCAATGATTGGTCTGTGTTGGTCTAAAGGGATGCAAAAAGACAATTTTACCCCTGGGCTTGGGCTACAAATAGCAGATCCACACCAGACGCATGGATATCTATCTTTCATTTTGTTTTCTTCTCTTTCACACTTTTAGCTTATTAGTTTAGGGGTAGGAGTAGGATTAATATAGTTTTAGCTTATTTAGTTTTCTTATTGTAAAAGCTTATTGAAGCTTATTGTATTGGTTTATTTTTATGAATGTTGGTTAATTAAGTAATCACATGATCAGGCTTAATATTGTTATTGAAAAATATTGCTTAATAGCCTTTATGTCAACCTCTAAACTGAATGATTCAATCCTATGGCATGCTAGACTGGGTCATGTGGATGCAAGATATGTCTAAGTATGGGTTAATCCCAACTTTTGGCATGGACACTGAAAGTGTAAGACTTGCATGCTGACCAAAATCACTAAGAAACTATTTCAAAATGTAAAACGTGAAACTGAAGTTTTGGAGCTGAGACCACATTTGGTGTTTGGGATTTAGTGATTTGCATGCTACTCCTTCATTGGGGAATAAAAAATACTTTATGACATTTATTGATGATGCTTCTAGGTTTTGTTATGTTTATTTATTACATACTAAGGATGAAGCACTAGATAAATTCAAAGTATTCAAAACTAAAGTTGAATTACAACAAGGGTCTTAAATCAAAAGATTTAAGACTGATATGGGAGGTGAGTACATAGATACTCTGTATTTTTAGTCTGTTGGTATTATCCATAAAACGACTGCCCCCTATACTCCACAACAAAATGGTATATCTGAAAGAAAAAATAGAGTACTAAAAGAAATGGTTAATTTCATGTTGTCTTACTCAAGACTGAGTCAAGGGTTCTAGGGTGAAGCTATGTTAACAGCTTGCTATTTAATAAATAGGGTTTCCAATAAAAGGAAGAGGACTAAAAGGAAATCAAACCTGAACTACCTCAGGGTTTGGGGTTGTAGAGCAGTTTTAAGACTCCCTGATCCAAAGCTGAAAACTTTGGGTGAAAAGGGCATTGAATGCATCTTTGTTGGATATGTGGAAATCGTAGAGGGGGTGAATACGTTTCCTTTTAAAAACTTAAAATATTTTGTATCAAATTATCCATCAAGTTAGATGCAATATGACAAGTGTGAATATTACATCCATATCTACTAGAACATGTCATAGCAATATAAACATAATCACAATGTTAACTTCTATCTATGACACAATCATCATCCAAACAATATAAGTAACAATCAACATACATATAGATCGAATGCAAATATAAAATGTAAGGTGATAGGTAATACAGATGGTAAAGCGAAAGGAAACAGAAATCAAAAAACAATAAATCCAACCAACAACCGAAACAGCTACTCCTAAACAAGATCCGTCGATTAGCATCTAACTTTTGCTTAATTAACCAAAAGTAGTTCAATTTACTCCTGATTATGACTTTACATTCTAAGTCCTGAAAAAAATAATTAAAACATATTTCAAAATCAAATTAATGTGAGTAATGATAAACCTATCAATTAATATTAAAAGTTTTTGAATTCTATAATGAAAAAATCAAACGATTTGAAAATAAAAAATGAAATCACGTACCCTGTTATAGCACATTATGGATCCGGCGATAGTCATGTGCAAAAATTCCGGCCACGAAGAAGATGGGGAGAAGATAATGGAATTGGGGACGATGGATATGGACGGGTCGGCAACGGAGAAGATGGACAATGGAGATGATGGAAGGGAGGGAGATGAAGGAACTCGTTTAAAAATAAAAGTGTATATACTTACAAAAATAAAAGTGTGTATACTTACAAAAAAAAGTGTGTATATTTACAAATACAAAAGAAAATTAGTTAAAACAGAAAAGTATTTATTATAGTTGCCCCAACAAAATTAGTTTGGTTTCCCTAAGGTACAAGTTGCACCATGTAAATTGTACTTGTGTGTAAGACTTTTTGGAAAAAAATATTATGGTGAAATTACATTTTAACCAGTTGCCCTAAGTACAATTCGCCCGAAAAATAAACGTTGCCCAAAAACATATCAAGTATTTATACCTTACACATACGGGACACTTGTCAAATTCTTTCATGGTTGCCCAGTAGCTTAGTTGCGCGGGTCTAGTTTTGGAAAAAGATGTTCCTGGACTTAGGATTGCATTTTGGGGTTGGATTTTGGGCTAGAAATGGAATTATCCCTTTTATAAAAGCTTTGCAAAATCGTTGAAACTAAAAATGTAGTTTAGGAAACGAAATAGTAATAGTAAACGATAGTAAATGTAATTTATAATAGCCTTTTTTAAATTACATATTGGCGGTATTGTTTAAACAATTACATATTGGCGGGTATTGTTTAAACAATTGTTAATTTGAAGTTCAAATTTTAAATAGTTCTAACGCCTATATAAACAACCCATGCAATCATGATCATAACCAGACGTCATATTATCTACATTTAAACATAAACAAAAATCAACTTAGTAGTGCATATTATAATAAAATTTGATGAAAGCCTTGTGTTTTAAAATACCTGTGAATTCTCGATGTTTAAAGTACCATTCTTGCACCATTGCACGATACGTCTCGGCTAACTTTAACACCGGCAGCTTTCTATATAGTACAATACAAGCATTAACAAACTCAACACTATTAGCTGTCATATAATTGTAACGTACTAGTGGGCAATGCGCTCTTGACCATCTTTAATGATCAACTCCAATGAGCTTGTGGTACGCATCAGGCTGAATAGCCGGTAGATTGCTCATTTCGGTTGAAAATTCTTCTGGTGTATATGCCATGCATATTTTCCAGTATAGACCTTTGGTTTTCTTTTTTTCAAAGAAAGGTTCATCATTAGATAACGACAACATACAACATGAAAGGATAAAGGTCTAAAAACGTCACTTTCTGGGGCATATCTGGTGACGACGTTAGCTATGCCAGTCAGAACTTCAAACTTTATTTTTTTCTTTCCATTTTCATTCAAATGAGCCTAAAACTTCTACGTATGTTTCCAGAAAATGCATGATCCATGACCTAGAAACCAAATCAGAAGAATATTAAGCCATAATAGAGATAAAATGATGTAAAATCCATGAAATCATGGGGGTAAATGTTAGCCTCAAAATATTATCTGAACATTGGAAGTTCGTCATAATTATTTAGGTCCTCCGGTCACTAAATTAATATACGTTGTATTAGGCCTAGACTGGGGGGGGGGGTAAACAGACTCTTAATATTGTAATCTAATCGGATCACGTATCGGGCGAAAGCCCAAGTAAACCCGAGCCCGGCCCGTAGAATTACTAAAGGCATGCAAGCCTTTTAGTCTTCACTATAAATACCCCTCTCCAAGGAAGGAGAGGGTGTTGGTTCATTTGTAAACTTTTTCCATTTGCAAGTAATTCAACCATTTTCTCTCTCTAGTTTCTCTCTCTAAACTTCTTCTAATTTCCTTCTCTTTTCTACTTGAATTCGAGCTACATATAATGAAGTGAAGTGATTAAGGGTAACCGACATTTGGTATCAAGAGCCTCGGGTGTTTAGTGTTTGATTTGTGGTTTAAAAATCAAAATTCGTGTATTTTTTTGTTTTTTTGGTTCGAACAAGAAAAAACAAGAAAAACCATGGTTTGATTTATATTTTCGTGGTTAAGTTGTTAAATCTTTGTACTTTCATGGCTAGAACAAGTTCTTACATCTATCTTTGTAGTTCTATAGCTTAGTTCGTGGATAAATGGGTAAAATCGAGCTAGTTTGAAGTTTTTTTCGTCATTGCGTTTTGACAAAATTCTTGGTTGCGTTTTGAGAATAGAGACAAACAAGTACTGTACTTGAAAGTGACATTTGTACTGGTTGCGTTTTGATTTGAAGACGTTGCGTTTTGATTCAAGTCGTTGCGTTTTGCTCTCAAGTCATTGCGTTTTGATTCAAGTCGTTGCGTTTTGATCTCAAGTCATTGCGTTTTGATTCAAGTCGTTGCGTTTTGATCTCAAGTCATTGCGTTTTGATCTCAAGTCGTTGCGTTTTGATTCTCAAGTCACTGCGCCATCATTACGTTTTGACTAAACGTTACTTTGCCCAAATTTTTTATACATTGCGTTTTGATCAAAGAACATTGCGTTTTGATAAAAGACGTTGCGTTTTGATCAAGAATAGTGACTGCGTTTTGATTAAAAAAGTACTTGCTTTTGATTAAAAGACAGTTGCTTTTACAAAGTCATTGAGCATTTTGTCCATTGAAATCCCATGTTTTGAAACCCTAAGGTGGTATTTGACTGAATTTGGGAATATATATTAATCACCGTTTAATCAAAACATCACATCAAGACAAACAAACTTCAAGACTAAATACGAGGACTTTGGACTTTAATTCGGACTACAAGAACAATTAATCAACAAACTTTAACAACAACAATTAACTTTTCACGGTTTTCTCTCGATTTTGTAAAATCCTGCGAAAGAACTCAATTTCCGGTTTAAATCTTTTGACTTGTAAAATCCTGTGGAATTAATTACTTTCAATTATCACAAAATCCAATCAACACGTCATACAACTAAATCCTTCAATCATTTTTTACTTCATAAATTCTGTCAATCCATTCATCTTGGACAACTCCAATTGTAACTTCCACAACCGACAGTCAAATGCATAACAACATAATGGCAGCTGGTTCAAGGGATCGTCCACCAATGCTTGCAACAGGACGATATGCACAATGGCGATCACGGTTCTTACGATACATTGATACAAGACCAAATGGTGATGCCTTACGGAAGTGCATTCTCAAAGGTCCTTACACTCCAACGATTGTCACAACACCAGCTGTTCCTGCAACAGAGGATTCTCCAGCAGTTCCTGAACAAACAACAGTCGAGACAGTTATGAATATGACTCCTGAAAACAGAGCTCATTTTGAATCAGAAAAAGAAGCGATTCATTTGATATTGACTAGAATTGGAGATGAAATATACTCAACTGTTGATGCATGTCAGACAGCTCAAGAAATGTGGGAAGCCATCAAAAGGCTACAACAAGGTGAATCACTCAATATTCAAGATGTCAAGACAAACTTATTTTGGGAGTTTGGTCAATTCACCTCTCACGATGGAGAAACAATTGAGTCTTACTACACAAGATTCTACAAGATGATGAATGAAATGATCAGAAACAATTTGACAGTTGCTACGATGCAAGTCAATGTTCAATTTCTTCAACAACTTCAACCATAATGGTCAAGATTTGTAACGATTGTTAAGCAACAACACAAGTTGGATAAAGTTTCATACCATAAGCTCTTTGACATTTTGAAACAATACCAAAAGGAAGTTAATGAACTCCATGCTGAAAGAATGGCCAAGAATGCAAACCCATTAGCACTTGTTGCTACTACTCAAACACTTCAAGACCCTTATTATCAATCATCAAAGTCTCACAAATCATATGCACCAACATCAAAAGCTTCACTTCCAACCAGATCTCATGCAACTACAAGATACAAAGGCAAAGAGATAGCCAAACCAATCACACCACCATCTGAGTCAGCTTCTGAAGAAGACAGTGATCCTGAACAAGCTCAGAAGGATAAAGACATGCAGAAAAATTTGGCTCTCATTGCAAAGTACTTCAAGAAACTCTACAAACCTACCAACAACAACCTCATAACTTCCTCAAACACCAGAAACACGAATGTGGATACTACTCCAAGGTACAAGAATAACAATCAGACTGGACAGTTTGGGAATCAGAGGGCAGTGAATGTTGTTGGGGCTAGGGAAACTGTAGGTGGTCCAGTAGTGCAACAGTCTGGGATACAGTGTTTTAACTGCAAGGAATTTGGTCATTATGCTAAGGAATGCAGAAAGCCAAAACGGGTTAAAGACTCCACGTATCACAAGGAAAAGATGTTGCTGTGTAAACAAGCTGAGAAAGGTGTTCAACTTCAAATAGAGCAATCTGACTGGCTAGCAGACACGGATGAAGAGATTGATGAACAAGAGTTGGAAGCACATTACAGTTACATGGCAAAGATCTAGGAGGTTCCTAATGCAGACTCAGGCACTGACTCTGAACCATTGGAACATGTACAATACGATACTGACGATAATGTGTTTGCCAATGACATATAACATTTTGAGCAATCTGAATCCATTAGTAACACATGTGCAGTGGAAACGGGTGATAGTAATGTCACTCCTGACTCACCGGATATGTGTGATAATGATATTCAGGATGACCAAAATGATGTAGAATGTGATGATGAGCGTGTTGCACTTGCTAATTTAATTGCTAATTTAAAGCTTGATGTCGATGAAAACAAAAAGATTCAAAAGCAATTAAAGAAAGCAAATGCAACATTGACTCAAGAATTAACTGAGTGCAAATCTATTCTTGCGGAAACTAGTAGAACTCTAGGGGAATCTAATAGTATTCGGGATAGTTGCTTAGTTGCACTTCAAAATAAACAGACTGAGTTTGAGAGGTACAAGGCCTTTAATGATCGTACAGTTGACTATGACAAACTTGAACGTAAGTTAAATGAAACTCTAGGACTATTAGCTCAAAAGGACATTGACATACAAGAAGGTTTAAAAGTTAAGGCCTACGAAATTTCTGTTGTCCAAGCAAAACACGATGAATTAGTCAAACAGAGTCTTTTAACTAGGTCTCATTACGAAAGTCTTGTCAAGGAGAAAACAAAGGTAATAACGGATCTGAAACTTAGGGAAGACAAAGATATTGACAAGATGATTTCAATGGAACACCAAATAAAATTTTTGAATGAAATTGTTTACAAACGGAATCAATCAATCCAAACCATTCAAATGTTAGCACCCAAATGCTTAGCGCCCCCAAAATCCTACATTTAATGAAGACCTAACCTTGCCAATCCAAGTACTCTAAAAAGGATCAAAATGATATACCATGTTGGTATTCATTCCCACATGACCAATCTGATCTTGCAAATAGACTCGTCCCCGATCGGGATGAGACTCTGACTCTTGATAACGAGAGTCAATCAAAATTGAAGAAAGACTTAGTGAAACCCTTTGACTATACAAAGTTAAATAGTCTTTATAAAATTTTTAAAACCCCACCCGACTCAACGATATTGAAAATACCAGTTCGCGACAGGCCAAATGAAAATAAGAAATGAAAATGTGAGAAAATCATATTGTGAAAACAACCAAATATTTTCAAAAACATAGATTTTCTTACCAGTGTCAAAATCAATAAAGCAAAAAGTAGACAAGCATGTAATGTCATGATGAATAACATTAATCATCTGAAAGAAATTGTCGATCAAGCATGGGTAAAACATTCAAACGACCTTCTTTATCTTCGTAACCCAACTGCGCAAGATATGGAAATCCTAGTTAAGACATGTTTAATGCCCCTTGCCATTAAGACTCAGAATGATATAGTTTTCGCAATTTGTAGAATACAGGACTTAAGCAAGAAATTCATGCAATTTAAAGTACGTTGAATCACTTGAAGATGAAATTGATGAACACTTGAATCTGACAAGGCATACCAGAATGTTCCAACATTCATGATATGCTTTTTGCAATAAGATGTTGTCTAAGAAGATGGTTAATTGTTCTTATATTGCAATCTTTTATCTATTTTAATGATATCATGAATTTACCATGCTATAATCTTCATAAAGTCAAGAATGTACTGTCTTGCACAAAAGCTTTCTCTTTCTGAACAAACTGAAATTGTAAGTAAAGAATTACCCTGAGCTTATTACGGAGTTATTGCTAAATTAGAAAAACAACTCAATCTCTCTTGAAATCGCTTTACAAAAATGTCAAGAACAACGTGAGAAATGACACAGATTGCAAAGAAAATGGCGTCAAATGTATTTTGAAAAAGGAACGTGAACAGTATATGAAATACAAGATTTTGAAGCTCACTGCAAGACAAAAAATTGTCAATAATGAGTAAAGAAACTCATGAAAAATGAAAGGAAAATCTGTGACCACTAAAGTTTGATAAACCATCTGTTCTTCGAACAACCAATATGCTCAAAAGTATTCCAAAACCATCCGTTTTAAAGGAAAAACGACTCCCTTTTTCCAGAACTCACTTGTGAAGAAAATAATTTTATGTAAAAAAAAAGTTCGGTTTTTTAAAACCTAATGAGTCAAAGAGGGATTAGCAAAACCAGTCACACTAATAAAATTTGCCTCAAACAACAAAGTAAGCGTGTAAGAAACACAAATGTATTAAACGCAAGGCATGTAGCGAATTGCAAGAAGTACCACACCAACTAAAGCACCACAGTTGAATCAGACTTCTAGGAATAACTACTCCTCCTCTCGTATCTACATCTACAGAGTAGCCTCACAAAACATATGTTAGCGACACACAGCTAGGACAATTCAACAAATTAAAACAAAAAATAAAAAAAAGAAAAGGTCGTGCCAAAACAACTATTCCATGTAAGTTTAAGAAGACTGAAGTAGAAGAACACCCTAAGAGTTTCTAGTATTTCCGCAATCAAATAAAAGTCTAAAACTGCGTGTAATGACAGTTTAAAAGTTCCATAACTACAGAATTGTTAATGATGTGTGAGCTACTTGTTGAGCGAAAAAAAAAATCAGAGATCTAGTGCGATATCTTCTTCTACCTCATCTCGCAAAATACACAAACATAATCAAATGCAAATCAATCTATTTTCTAATTTTTTGAAAGACGGAATGCGCGGATAAGTATAAGCCAAATATAGTGCTATTATACTAATAAACCCTAAATCAAGCGAACAAATCTTGCATACACCAAAAGAAAACTGTTGCAATCAGAATCCACCTATCCACAAGTTATCGCAAGAGTTAACTAAAGGATGCTAATATAAAAAACTAGTAAGGCGTAGTAAATGGTGGTTAGCACAACAATGCCCATCTGCTATAAATGGTTCCTAAGACAACAATAAAATCGTGGCCCTAAAGTTAGGAATGACACTGTGCCTAAAAGAGATTACTCTCGAAATTATGCCATAATAACTAGTATCATACAAAGGATCTCAACCTATCTCTCTCACAGACTTGAAACACATCCACAACAGGCCAACAACTTTAAAAGGGAATCACAATTGTCACGTATTCCATCGTCCTCTAATTCCTTACAGATTATACAACTCAACCCTATTCATGTTGACTCTGGATGCACAAAGCACATGACGGGTCCATAAAGACCATTTGCTTTACTGTTGCAATCATGCAAGGTGTAAAAATAGCTAAACTGTGGTTATACCGTTCGTTTTGGCAATGATCAATTTGCTCTAATTCTTGATTATGGAGATTTGGTTCAAGGAAATATCACAATCAAAAGGGTTTACTACGTCGAAGGTCTCAATCACAATCTTTTCTCAGTTGGTCAATTCTGTGATGCGGATTTTGGGAAGTTGTATTTTGTGAAATCTAACGTTTTGTATTAGAGATCTTCAAGGGAAACGACTTACTAACCGGTAATCGTTGGAAACTGATACTCTATACAATTTCTCTTCAAGAACAACTTCATCAACTAAATCTGTCTCATGGCTAAAGCATCACCAAAACTCAACATGGTTTATGGCCATCGAAGACTTCTATCTCAACTTCGACTGACATCAACTTGCTTTCACAAGAAAGATGTTATGATTGGTTTTACTAAACTGAATTAGTCAAGGATCAACTATGTTCCTCTTGTGAAGTGAGTAAAGCAAAACAAAGTTCATTCAAGTCAAAGACTATTCCAAGTTCAAAAGGACGGTTAAATTTGCTTCATATGGACTTATGTGGTCCAATGCGGGTTGCTAGCATAAATGGGAAGAAATATATTCTGGTAATTGTCGATGACTACTTCAGATATACTTAGACACTCTTTCTACGTTCCAAGGATGAAACACCAGAAGTTTTAAAAGACTTTCTCACAATGATCCAAAGAAATCTTCAAGCCCCTGTAATTTTTGTTCGCATTGATAGAGGCACAGAGTTCTTAAACAAGACACTCCATGCATTCTTTAAAGAAGAAGGAATTAAGCATCAAACTTCTACTCCTCGAACACCTGAACAGAACCTTTGTTCGAAAGAACGAAACCGCACTCCTCGAGAGGCTTAGCTCGAGGAACGATGCTATCGGCTTATAAACTTCCTTTATTCTTTTGGGCTGAAGCAATTACAACCGCATGCTATACTCAAAACAGATCAATCATCATCCCAACTCATGAGAAAATGGCATATCACATCATTAATGACAGAAAACCCTTAATTAAACACCTTCACATCTTTGGATTGACTTTGTTAATTACACATAGGTGGTGAAAATTTTGGATAAGATGAAAAGAAAAGGGGATTCATAGCATTTTTGAGGATACTTCCAGCTCAGTCAAAGGGATCATCAATGGTCTACAACAAGAGAACAAGGTTGATAGTTGAATCCATCCATCTCAGATTTGATGAGATCAAAGAGATGTCAGAGACGTCTGTTGCTAATGACACTCCAGGCCTCGTTCCCTAATGACAAAAGGCGTCAGATTAAGACAACCTTGACCCTGCACCAGAACTACAAAATGTTTCTTCTGCAGCAGATACAACAATTCCATCACAACAGGAGTTGGATCTTCTTTTCGGTCCCCTTTGATACGATGAATTTTTTCAATGATGTACTTTCCTCCTCGTGTCAGCAGATAACAACAATGTGTTGGTTTGATTTAATTTTGTGTTCTTCACTTCTTATCACATGTCTGGCTAGAATCCATAAGTATTTACTTATGATAGCCATGAAACAAATTATGTAGATCTTTATTAATGTTGTTTCTTGTGATTTAAATAAGCGCGTTATGCTTTTGAAAACTAGCCATATAGATATTAAATTGGCATAGACGTCAAGGGAAACGCTAGTTTGTAAAAAGGATACCATCGGAACAGTTCCTTCATACTATCATTACTACCTTAACCCCGCTAATATGGATTTTTTTTATTTTTTTTTTTTTTGTTGGATCCCTCTTAAGTGATTTTTAAATTTCATTAATGTACTCTATAGGCCTTGAAAAAAATCTCAACTACTATACTTTGTGCGTTAGCCTTAACAGAACATTACATAGACGGTGGGTTTTTTCGTGAATACCGTTCATGACTTAAGAAATACTTACACAATCGATTACAATGTGAAAAAGAACATAAAATATAGAACCATATCAGGATTAGTGTAAATGATTAAGTAAATCATTCATTATACCATATAGTTATCACCAAAGTAGTTTAGAAGTAATTTATAATTATTAATAGCTAAAACCATCCCACCTCCAAACGCATGATTTTTACAATGCATTTATAAAACAAAAAATACAAAAAGAAACTTCTCTCCAACCCCTTAACCTCTATTAGATTCTTTTCGAAGCCTTCCCAACCTATTTTGCCTTAGAGAAAGATAACACCCCTGAGTCTTCTACTACAACTACAACCGGTTATGTACTCCTGCCTAGGGAGTTGTAAAACTTCTTGTGAAGTCTTACAACAACCACATCATTGCTTCAATCTTGCTGGGATCCACATGAATACCTTCACTATTCACTACATGTCCGAGAAAACAAACCTCTTATAGCCAAAATTTCATATTTACAATCATTTCAGATAACCTTCCTTTTTTTTAAGTAACTCTCCAAATATCTACTTTAGATGAACTTCAGCCCCTCTTTAGACTCGAATAGATCAGTGATGTTCTCAATGAAAGATGAAGACAAACATGTCAGATACGCATAACATACCGATTCATAAAGTCTCTGAATAACCGCATGAGGCATTAGTCTAACTATGCGTCGTCGTTAACTTTCTACACGAAAAAGTTTTAAACACTACGCTAGGCAGAGCAACCTAAATGAGTTTTAGTAAATCGTTTACTCGAGAATAGGTTTGAAGTCTTGATACACAAGGTCTAAAACATGATTCTAAGGGTTGAAGGAAGATTATTTTTGTGTGATTTTTATATTTTAAGAAAGCAGGTAAACATCCATATATCTAGTAGAGTATGGATGGTTTAGCTATTGAAACTAAATATGAAATATAAACTACTGTGAAAACAAAATTAATAAAAGATTTTTGTTATTAATCATGTATAAAACCCTAGATTTGGCTTCTCCAATAATGTTGCTTTGTACACACTGTGTGCTGAACTTGAAATTATTTCCGAATCATGAACGAATTACACAAACCCCTATCTACTTAGTAATTCCGCGTTAGAGCAACGCACAAGTAAGGTAGTAATGAAGACAAATTAACAAGGCCCCTAAAGGTTAGTGCAATGAAATTTATTAAGAGATGGATCAACCATATTAGGGGGGGCAAAGTAGTATGAAGACTGTTACAATCTTACGATGGTATCCTTTCTATACAATCATTTCCGCTAACATCCAACAGCATAACAGACAAAAGCTGTTTTTCTAAGACCTCAACACAACTATGCAAATCCATCACAAAAGCAACACCACAAAGATTCTACATTCTAGTTATCATACAATCAAACATAATACACAATATTATGTTTATTTAGCCAAGCATGTTTAAAGATATAAACAAAAACTGTAGATGAATCAAACAACACAAAGACATATAGAATGATTAAATAAACCTGTACTTAAATAAAACATGAAATTGTAGGGAGAGTACAAGAGGGTTATTTTAGTCCCTAAAATTTAGTCCCTAACAGCTGCTAACTAACTAGGTTCATACCCTCATTTTATTCTAAAGTTTACACACTCAAAATCCCTAAATTCGGTATTATTATAGATATATGGAATAATCGTTTGTGACGCGTCGCGTTTTAAACGTGACCGCCATCATGAAAGAGAATATTCTAGATAATGGGTTGGGTCGAATGCTCTGATCCCGTCATGGAATCTTGTGACGCCGTTTTGATCTTCGTTGTGACGGCGTCATGTTGTATCTGTGACGTCGTCTTCAGCCGCTGAGAACATTATCTTGAGAGATGTTGGTGTAGGTCCGTAGTCTTGTCCGTTTTGTCACACCCCGCCAAGGCGGAAACACGAGGCTAAACATTTCCCAAGGATATCATTCACACTACAAGAGAGGTCAACAATAGAGAATCACTAAAATTCATAACTAATTAATCAAAGACACAATGTGTCATGATAATACCAAAAAACAAATAGTAAACCGCACAGTTCATTGGTATTATATACAAAGGGTCTCCATCGAATACAAATACATAAATGACTAAAGAACGAAATAAAACAATAGCGAATAAAAAGAATCCATGCAACAAACACGCACAAACTCAGTTTAGCGAACTCCAAAACAATTCCTTACTAACTTTCTAGCCACTCTTTTACCTTAACATCCTCATATGCTCGCCAGAAAATGAATGTAGACTTTAAAAAGTCAACACAATGGTTTGGAGAGTCCATGATAGGTAAAAAAAAAGAAAAAAAGACACGCCAAAAACTCGTTATGAAATCACTGAGTATAAAATCAACATAGCATAGCAAAACAATACAACAACTAATCATACTAGCTTAACTGCAATCACATTATCCCACATTGAGAACGTTGAGCATCTCACAGCTCAACATTCACAAACATAATCCCTAGCCACAAACAATGAAGACGATCACGCTCACTATTAACAATCCACAACAATGAGACGATCATGCTCACTATTAACAATCCACAACAATGAGATGATCACGCTCAAAATTAACAATCCATAACAATGAGATGATCACGCTCACTTCTAACAATCCAGCAATGCCTTAAGACGGTCACAGCTCGTCTAAACAATCCATATCATATTTAGCAAGTAAGCACAATCACAATACAAAAGTCTTATATAGCCCATGCCTTATTTAAAAACACATTATCACAGTAACTAAAACAATAAACTCATTGCATCCATTTTCACCCCAAGAAAAACATAAGAAAAAGGGCCTATTGAAACATCACACCTGATGCAAAAGGCAATTCCCAAAATCCTTCACAACTAAAACAACAAATAACACGACACGCTACTAAGGGCAAGAGCTTTAAGCACATGTAACAATCATAATGATGGATGTTCCCCCTAAGGGGTTTATTACCCTATGGTCACCCGCCCGTACACCATGCCCAACATTTAACCAATTCGTTTAACACACTTTTTTCACTGTTTCAATAATTATACCCAAAAACACAAAATATTAGTGACATTTTTACATTTTTCTAACCACCACCTACTAACCTTTATAAATTTTTACCAAACTAAACCGGTTCAACATATCAAGAGTTACTATCTCCACGATTTTTTTCCACTAAATAATACCCCCTCTTAATTTCACCAAATAAAATCTAAACTTTTTAACTACTCATTTCTGATCTAAACGAACACTAAAAAGTTTAGGACCTAAAACCATCACTATACTCCAACCAGAAGCTCTCCTTTGTGGGATTTTTAATAGACCCATAAAATAAACTCTTGTAAGGTTGGATAATCCTAGTTCAAAAAATTTAAGTGGAGGTTTTACACCTCCTCGTAATTCTGACCTAAATCTGCCCGAATTTACTGCTTTGGACAACTTTTCTTGTAACCAACATTTGAATGATCCGACCTTAAAAACTTTCGAGGCTGGATTTTCTAGAAACTAGACTCTCTAAGCTACAACCTAGGCTCAAGAATCATATCAATTCATGCTTTTATCACCTAGATATCATCAAAACAACACAGCCCTAAATTCTGCCAAACCCTAATTCAAGTTTTAAAACGCGAAATTAAAACTAACCAATTACACCCAAAAGCTTCTAATCACACCCTAAACATTATAGCAAGTTTATATATATCATTAATTACAGATGGTATAGAACCTAAATATCCATCATCATCTTAATAATTGTTACATGATTTAAAGAAAACTAAACAAAAACTTAATTGAAACATACCTAAACCTTGATTCTTGAATCACTTAATCACCAACTCGTTCTTGATTAAAAAAATCATTTTTCTTTTCTTGGAGGTTCGGTCGATCACATGGAAAAAGAGGAGAGAAAAAGTGATTTAGGGATTTATTTATCTTATATTTATACTACCTAGAATCATAATTGTAATCAAATTTGTTTCCTTTTTTTTCTTTTTCTTTCTTTAAACCGATCCAATCACCTCCCTTTTTAATTAATTAATTTTTTATATATTTTCCTATACAAATTCGTATTTACTATTCATGTATAAAAAAATATTTTTTTTATCATTTATTAGTTAATTAATTACTTTCAATGCCTTAAGTTTTTATAAAATCTAAGCTAATTTGGTAAACTATTTTGCTTATAAACTACTTTCTAATAAATAACTTTTCACTTTCAAATTCACTTTCTATATATGGAAAGTTTACTACCAACTTTCATATTTCAACCACATTATTCCTTTCCCATATCACACACTTCCTATAAACGCTTAATCCTTAAAACCAAGTATTGACGTAGCAATGCATGCACACGTCTTTCATATCCATTATCACCACACGTGAACGAATGGAATACTTAACACCAAACTCAAACACACTCAAAATGAGATGCCCATACACCTCAAAATGATATCAAGCACATAATTAACTCACTTAGCCCACATAAATTCACATAGCACAACACTTACACACATAAAAATGAACTCTTAGCCATTTCTAAAGGTTTAAACTAACCTGCTCAAATCACGGTTGTCACACAACTCGAGAGTTCTCTTCACTATGTCAACAAACTCCCTTTAGGCGGAGAAAACCGTACACAAGTAGCTTACACCAATTTCTGACACTAAGCCAAATGTCGAGTTCTAATCTTAGCTAGAACCAATCTACCACACACTTTGTATTTTGAGGACTAAAATACTAACCGCACTAACACAAGATCACTTTACCTAAGCACTAACACGATCACCCCGATCTAACTATTCTCTTTATGATCACCACGATCTAACTATACTCTCTATGATCACCACGATCTAACTATTACACACAATTACACAAGATGCACAAATGATTTACAAATTATAACACAATCCTAACTATGTTACGAGAACACGAACTAAGCTATAATACTTCGTAACTTGATGGTAGAAAGTATTATTCTCTTGCACTTAAGGATCTAAGCTTGGATCACTTGGAAACAAATACTTAGAATTATATGATAAAAGGAATGGAAGTGAATGTAAACTGATTTTAGAACAGAAAGAATATGTGTGCAAAAGGTAAAAAATCTGTTGGGAACAGTCTGCTATTTATAGGCAAAGCTGGGAGCGTTTTTGTCAGGTTGGCCCCCTTAGCTCCTAGGCCGGCCCCCTTATCACTAAGGGGGCCGCCCTTACCTTTAAGGGGGACGCCCAAGCCAAACGCTCCCTTTTTGTCTTTTCCAGGGGAGGTGTTTCCTGGATCAAATATATCCGTTTTAGGTGGAAAAATTGAATTCAAAACATTTATTTTGACTAAGACATTTGTTATAAATACAATAATATTTTGTATAAGTTATAAAAAAGTTTGTTACATTTTATAAAAAATGTAAGGTTGAATAAAAATTCCTTTGATCATAAAATGCATTAAACATTTATTTATTCATACCTTCAAGTGATTAAATTTTCAAAATGAAAAATTTACGACTAATTACTTGTTTACATTTAATTTTACATTGAGCGTTTTTACATTTTGTGATTATCAAAACGTAGAGAGGTCGAAAAATATTAATAACATTTTTAGGCATTGTTTCTATCAACATCTTCATTTAAAAGCTTAATCTTTTTGCAGTATTCAGATTCTATTGTCATATCTTTTGCAAAATGTTTTTCTTTTGCTTTATATCTCTCAAGCTCGTTTGTCAATAAGGCATTCGCTTGTTGAGCTTCACGATTAACCTCATTACATTTTTCAACATCAAATTTAAGGTTATTGATCAGGGAAGCAAAGAAATCATGTTGTTGCTCATAATCTACATAATCACGTTCTTCCTTATTTCTATCTGGATCCATATTTGGTATATCAGAAATAATATTACTATTATTCTCATTCACCTCATATGTGTCAGAAATAGATTCAGGTTGTTCATGACTTTGTATCCCATGAGCAAACATATTTTTAAACATATCATGATATACCCCAAGTAGTGTATTTACTGTCATTTAAAGATCCAATATCAACATCTGCATCATTCCTTTCTAAACTACTGCTTTCTTTGTCAGAGCTTTTGTTTTCATCCGCTGAACTTCTGAATAGAGTCTCTGAGCTGTTGTTTGTTGACTCTATCCTATTGCTTTCCGTGACACCCGTATTATCATTCAATGTTATACCCTCATTAACCAAACAAGCTTCCAATGTTGCACCTTCAGTGGCCAAACAAGCTTCTATTGTTGCACGCTCAGTGATCGAACTCTCTTGCTGCTGTAACTCACTTTCTTTTAGCCGTTTTTCAATCTCCTTTATTGCTTTAACTTCACTTTCTTTTATTCGTAATTCTTCGTATTTAAGTGCTCTTTCATCAATAAGCTTGTCAAGTTCTTCCAAAACCCGAATTAAGGCACTTCTAAAATTTTCAGGTTCCCATTTCATACCGTCATTGAAGTTCTTTTACCAGCATTTATTTTAAAAATCTAAAGCATTCACCTCTTTCGAATAAAAAATTCCTTGAACAGTGTTCTAAGTACAACAAGACAAGTCTTGGAAACATGCCCATGAAAGTTATCTCTATCAAGTTGCCATTGTAATTGATTCATATTGTGGTACATCTTTTCTCTGAAAGACGGATGCTCTTCACGAAAAAATATACGAAATGCAATTTCAAATGGTCTTGTGTTTAAGAAGTTAAAAGAACTACGGAGAAATCCAAGATTTGTCTTGAGCTTTTCAAACCATGCCAAGTATTTTTGATGTAGTTCCCTTTCATCCAGTTGTATATGTTGCAATTCCATCTCTTCTGAATTTGAACTTGATGATTCTGTTGAATTCCGATGTGTGAATTTGATTTGTGGATCTTTTCGATTATAATGAAGTGTTGTGTGGTTCGACCAGTAAACCCGTGATTTTTCCCTCCAAAAATTAATTTCGTTAAAATTTAAAATTCTTTTAGAATCCAATTCTAAATGTAGGAAAAAAATTTGCCGTCAAATTTTTAACCGTAAAAATTTGAATTTCCTTCCAAAAATTTGAATTTTAGCCCAATATTTTCACTGTTATACCAAAATTTGAATTTGACGTAAAAATAAGCTTTAAAGTTTACTAGAAAAAAAATCTTACTCAATTTTTTCCGCCAAAAAACTTTTTTATTAGGAAGGATATTTCGCGGGATTGATCAATGTACTTGTTTCGCAGAATGAATCCCTGTCATGTTTCGCACAAATAACATATGTAATGTTTCGCACGGCTTGAGTGAAATGGGCAGAGTTTTGTTTTGCACAATTACGTATTTCGCACCTTTGTGACAAACCTGTTTCGCACGACTTATTACAATAACATATTTCGCACGTTTTATGACAATGACATATTTCGCACCTTTGTTACAACCTGTTTCGCACAAATATTACATAACATATTTCGCACACTTAAAAACATATTTCGCACCATTGAAAACATAATTCACACCCTTCATA
>BQNB010086845.1:0-28077 GCA_026074375.1 Tanacetum coccineum
CTAGTTTTCCACATAAATATCTCGTCTTCTTCGTCTCTAGATTCTTAAGGAGCTCGCACACGTTTGAAGTGGTGCCCTATCCCGATACAACCCAAACCGGGTCGTATCAGTGCGCATGAATCGCATGGCTTTTTCTGGCATAGTGTAAGTTTATGTCAATTATACTGATTATCTCTTGGTTCCAATTTTTTGTATTGCGAGTGTTCGTAAGTTTAATGTCCAACCAATGACTAGAATTTATAATCAACTTTCAATAAAATTTTCATTTTCTCTTATGAAGGAACAGAAAAAGCTATTAGATATAAATCCAAATTTTCATTTTCTCTGTCTTGAAGTAGTATTTCTTTAGTTTTATTCTTATGACCAAGAGTCCAAGAATCTTAATCTTTTATAACCAAGAGTAGATTTGAAGATTAAGGATCCAGATAACATCATTTGGAAAATACGATATGACCTATTTGAGTTATAAATATAAAAATGAGAATTATTGATGCTATTCAACTTAATTATGAATGACCAAAACTGCATACTTTTATAGCTGGGTCAAGTACTTTTACGAGTTGTTTAATTTTGGTTTGATAAACTTCATGAAATAATTAGCGACTGTCTAATATAAATTAATAAAACGTAAAAACATACAAACATAAAAAGCTAAGAAAGCGTACAAGCAATTCTGGGAGACGGAAACTGTCAGTGTTTCCGACACTGAAATTACCATCATCCGGAACAACATAGCACCAAACTCAACTTGAAAATCCAACACACACCTGACTATATAAGGTAGCAAATTTTATTTTCAATGACGTATGTGGGACTAAAACCAACTCTTTTGGAATCAACAAACATCAAAAAAGACATACTAAATTTTTTGCCTTGACTTTTCTTTCAAAGATTAATACAACCAAACTTACTAATTTGATAGTGCAACTTAGGGTGAAGGTGTACGGAACATCGTTATCTTAAAAATAACCGGGTTACGGAAATGAAGATTATAAAATCTGTTTTGATGTTAATATTACAACAGTATCAAATTTGTGACTGCAAACACAAATAATGAAAAGTTTGTTACAAATTTTCCAATGATCAAATACATCAGACTTTGGTAAATACAGAGTCTCGGACTCATAATCGTTTTCTATCTTATGGTATCATAATTTCTGTGAATCCCTTGAATTATTTCCTGGACCCATCACTCGAAAGATTACAATATCTCAGACTCATAATAGAATCTTTCTTCTACTAAACTTGAATCTAACTCTAATGCCCCATATAAATTTAACATAGTCAAACAACAATTAAATGAACTGTTGCAATCTTTCAATGAGTTTGCCCTCCGAATTCCTTCTGGAGATCCTTGAAAGATATAGTAGCAGATCCCCGCCGTTTGGCCTTCTTCTGAGAGTCGTGTTCCCTCCACCCAGTCATGTATATCACCAGTCCCAAAATATCACATATGTTAGTAACATTGCGGCTCTACATGGTACCCCAATAATAAGAAAATCCAAAACAAAATTCATATGCATGTTACAATGCGTAGATGAATGCCTAAAGCTTGAATCTTTCTTGCAGTATAGTAAAAATAAACATTTCCCGGTTCACAAATCCAATTGATTAATCTTGGACTAAATTTAGTAATACGTTCCCTGACTTATTTTATACCAAAGCGATAGGAGAATAATTGCAGATATAAACAGAAAGAAAACATTAACATAGTCATAAGGGAATAGATGAAACTTCAATCTTGGACTATGTCTAATAATAACAAGGTTGATTCGGAATGACTACTTGCCTGATATCGTCCATTATAGATGTCATGACTACATACAGCTCAAAAAAGTGAAGGAATTTGGACAAAATGCTCACCGCTATTATAACCTGGTATTCATCAACATCGACCCCTGGAAGAGTGAAGCCAGCCCTAGTCAACAAATTGCCCGCATCTCGCACCTATCCAACCCAGTAAAACTGTAAGCTAAAGTCGCGACTATGGCTGATTTCATTTTTTATTTGATATTTATGAAAATTAAATAAAGCTACATACATTAAAAGTTGGTGTGAAGAAAATGTTCAGAGGAAAACACCAGCTATTCTAAATAGAATTGATATCGAGAATGTGGCTACTCAGTTTTGCCCAAACTGAGTTCCTCACAATTGAGAACAACGTAGCACTAATACCAACTCAAACTGCTGGTCCACACCTCGCTATATAATGTAGCAAAATTTCTTTTCAATGGCCTATGTGGGACTAAAACCAACTCTTTTGGAATCAACAAGCATAAAAAAAGACATACTAAATTATTTGCCTCAAATGTTGTTTTAAAGCTTAATAAAACCAAATTAACTTACTAATTTGATAGTTCAACTATCACAACGGTAAGGTACTTCGAAAACCGTTATCATAAAACCGGTAACGAAAATGATGATTATAAAATACGTGCACGGTATCAAAATCGTGATTGTAAACAGAAATGACGAAAGGATTGTTAAGATACAAAATTTCCAGTAAATACATAGGTCGTTAGTACATACAGACATATAGAGTATCATGTTCCTAAATGT
Source organism: Tanacetum coccineum (assembly GCA_026074375.1). NCBI lineage: Eukaryota > Viridiplantae > Streptophyta > Magnoliopsida > Asterales > Asteraceae > Tanacetum > Tanacetum coccineum. The sequence continues at coordinate 2,560 of BQNB010086845.1, forward strand.
GTTTTATTTTATGGTATCGTAAGTTCTGGTGCCCTTTGAATTTGTTCCTCAAACTCATAATAGAATCCTTCTCTACCAAGTCGGGCACTCTAATCTTTAACTTTAATAACCCATATATCATTATGCCACCTCTACCTGTAACTAATATATCATTATCGTTAAAACAATAGCACTATGTATTTATTAAGAATCACCAGAAAAGTTGCAGGGATGGTGGCATCTTCTGCTACTGACCGCAAATTAGTTTGACCCATTGCCCGCAAATGTTCTATTAGCTCCAGAGCTACACATGAAAGAGAAAACCGGAATGACTACTTGCCTGATATTGTCCATTATAGATTTCATGACTGCATACAGCTAAAAAAAATGAAGGAATTTGGATAAAATGCTCACCACAATTATATCTAACCTGGTATTCATCAACATCAACCCCTGACGAGTGAAGCCAGCCCTAGTCAACAAATTGAACGCATTTCGCACTTATCCAACCCAATAAAACTGTTAGCTAAAGTCACGACAATGGCTGATTATATTTTGTATTTGGTATCTATGAAACTTAAATACAGCTCCGATCCATACATTTAAAATTGGTGTGAAGAAAATGTTCAGAGGAAAACACCAGCTATTCCAAACCGGCACACCGCACACGTCTAATAAATACAGCTCCGATCCATACATTTAAAATTGGTGTGAAGAAAATGTTCAGAGGAAAACACCAGCTATTCCAAACCGGCACACCGCACACGTCTAATAAAAACAAAAAACAAGTTACAAACATAAAAGGCTGAGAAGTCGTACAAGCTACTCTCGAGCGTGAAGATATTCAGTTTTAACTGAGCTGAGTTCGCCAAGATCAAGAATAACGTAGCACTAATCCCAACTTGAATTGCCATTACACACCTCGCTTTAAAAGGTAGCAAATTTTCTTTTCAATGACCTATGTGGGACTGCAACCAACTCTTTTTTAATCGACAAGCATAAAAAAAGATACATTAAATTATTTGCCTCGACTTTTGTTTTAAAGGTTACTACAACCAAACTTACTAATCTGATAGTTCAACTATCACGACGGTGAAGGTGTATGGAACATCGTTATCTTAAAAATAACCGGTCACGAATATGAAGATTATAAAATATGCGATGATGATAATGTTACAATGGTATCAAATTGTGATCGTAAACAGAAATAATGAAAGGATTGTTAAGACACAAAATTTCCAATGAAAACATTGGTCGTTAGTAGATACGGACATATAAAGTATCATATTCCTAATTGTGGATAACCCTTTGAATTTGTTTTCCTAAAACTCATTAGAATCCATCTCTACTAAGTCGGGCAGTCAAATAACTCATAAATTTGACACTATCGAATAACTGTTGCAGAAAAGTACATTGTGATCTTTGATTAAGTGTGACCTTCGTTTCAGATGTCCTTGAAAGAAACACAAGCAGGTTCTTTTTGCATGGCCTTTTGTTGGATGCTTTAGAGCAAAATCAGAATTGCCAAAAACAATAAGTAACTTTCACTAGTAAATGGACGGGTGCGCCTAACCTAGGCAGTAGTGCAACGCCAAGGCAACATGTAAAGAGCCCAAGCAGCAAGCTAGTATGGTGGGTGTTGGAATATGTTAGTTGGATTAGCACCTATACGACTAGAAATGTGTGAGGCTATTGGGGGCACACGTAAGACACGAAGAGTACGTTTATTATGTAATTAATATATGTAACTTGTTATATATTTATTAGAGTAAACTGCAAAAATCATCCCCGTGGTTTGTAGTTTGTGGCACTAATCATTCCTAGTCGATACTATTGACACTAATCATCCCCGAGTGGAGAAACGTTCGGCAAAAATCATCCCTAGAGGGATGATTCTTGCAAAACTTTTTATTAAACTTTTTGCAAAAATCATCCCCAATAAGAATGATTTTTGCCGGATATTTAGCCACTCAGGGATGATTAGTGCCAATAGTATCGGCTAGGGATGATTAGTGCCACATACTACAAACCACAGGGATGATTTTTGCAGTTTACTCTATTTATTAATTATATAATATGTTTCACGAAATATATTTAAACGGTCGTTAGTTTCCGTTGGACGCTTAACTAACTTTATATATCCGTTAAATAAAAATGAGAAGGGCTTAAAATGTCGAAATGGAAACCCTTGTCCTCCTCCCAAATGTGGCAGATTTTGGAGGATTATAGAAAGGGATTTGTGTGCAAATTATAGTGATAATGATGAGTATTTATGATAAGATGAAAGAGTTGTGATAAGCTTAAGACTTGAAGTTTATCTTCAAGATTTTAGAGTTTATCTACAACTAGGATTGGGGTGCTATATAAACACCTCATTCCTTCTCCCTTATTAGATCTTGTCCCACACAAAAACCATACGACATACTTTAACATCCCTAAAAATAAAATTCGTTTTCTTTTAAGTGATATACCATTCGGTGGCAGAAAACATTTATTACAAATGTTGCTTTCTTCCCTATTGGTGATATTCCTTCGTTAGAAAACTAAACCAATATATAAGACAAGTAACCAAAGTGATATTTATTTATATTCAATCGATTAATATTTTATATTAGTTCGATTAAGATTAAAATAAATAATATCAAACACTTGTTGTTCGATACTCGTGAAGTAATGACTAGCATCGTGACGTGCTTGTTTGACGTGTTGTGTGAGCAACCGTAGAGGTGGTATCTTAACCACTTTGTTTCATTAACATTTGCTGTTGACTTCAAGGGTTAGTTTTCTATTTACCTTTTGTTTATTTATTGTGTGTTAATTATATGTACCAAACATGATCCATATCCGCTGCGTACTCGTGGTTGTTAATGGTTAACAGTTTAATTAAATCCCAACAGTGGCATCACGAGTCAACTCGTTTGGTGTTTTATGGGTTACACACATATTAAACACGCTAGGGCTGCATGAAATCTGATTTATTTATTGTTTTATTGGAAAATTATGGCAATGATATGCAATCCTTGTCATAAATAATGAATAAACACCTAGAATCAACACAAATGTTACTTGATAAAAAAAAGAATAGATTAAAATTAAATGTTAATTAAGCTGTCATGTTATTCTATTCTTGATTTATCTCGGCCTTAAGACTCACGCAATCATGCTAACATGATGGATGTGGCGATCTAGGTACTTTAGCAGAAAACCTAGTGAGAGTCTTTTGGTTCTCCAATTGGGGAAGACTCTTTTGAGAACTCGAGGCATTATATGATTTACTGCTTTCATTATAAGAGTTTGTCTTCAATTATAATCCAATTTTATGTCTGTTTTGATTTGCTTATATGTAATATGCCATGTGATGCTCAATATTGGCAAATAGACTTTATGAAACTCTTGAAAATGGACTTATACTTATAGAGAAACTTGGATTGAACATGTCTAATATTACACACGTAATTATACTATGAAATTTGATTTCTTGTATAATTTTAGTTTTTATGTGCGCAGTATAGGGTTGAATTGATCTTTAATCTTATCCCGTCCCACTACATGCTTCGGCATATGAGGGAATTATTAGAATTACTTGTGTCTTCGGACGCTAGTAGGAGTACAATATAGGGTTTGATCAATTTGTAATCCCACCATATTGGCAATTATAAAACTAAATGTTAACAAAATGGGTTTCTTAACATACAATAGCATCATTAGTCAATTGGAAGTACGGCTCACCCATTGTTAGACAAACTACAAGAGAAGTTTAAGGCGGGTGGAAGTAAGGTTCCCCAAAAGAAGTCGGGTTTTTAATACGCTTCGCGCTGACCTGTTTCTCCGCTTCTTTGTGCGTTCAAAATGGAGCTACCGAGAACATTTGACAAAATGATGTCTATACCAAAAAGGTAAACAAAATGTTTTCTTAACTTTGTGCTACAAGTTGTTTTGCATGCTTCTTGTACACGATTTTGTCACATTTATGTGTATACCCTATGTGAAATTTTAAGTCTATGCCAGCCAAAATTAAGAACACGTGCACTTGGATTGACCTCTCTGGTCAGACCTCAGGGCCTCTCCAACCCATGGCGAATTTTTTCATAGGTCAGATCTATGTCAATTTTCGCACGTTCTTTTTTGGTCGACTTAAATCTAGTTACCTGGTTAGACCTCAGACCCGAGGCATAAGATGAGACCAAATATGCTTTTGACATTACTATATGAGTTACTAATGTCATCAATCTCATAAAACTAAGAGTTGCATTCTATGCAATTAACGATCGTCGCTACTCTTGCCCACTTGTTTACAGTTGGTAGACATCCTGTAATAGTGGAGTCAAGTTGATTCTTATTATTTTAGTAATTAATTGGGTAGTTAATTCTTTTAAGAATTTACATTATCCGTACTAATACTAGATATTTGAACTTTTTCTATTGTAGATGACAACCTCGTCGTAAACAATTCGGTCTTTTTTGGGTTTCTTCGAGAAATAAAAAGGACATGGACCCAACTTTATTGATTGGTATCGACAACTTAGGATTGTAGTATCAATTGAGGATAAGTTGAGTTATCTAGAGCAGCCAATTCCTCCTGCTCCTATAGCTCCAGCCGGGTCAGTAGTTGTTCTGAAATACTGAAGCTCATACTAAAAATGCTTGGATTAAGGATCTCAAAAGATTTGTTGGGACTCAGCTTCATGACCAGGGAAACCAAGAGATCCAACGAAATCTGGAAAACCTTTATGCTCATGAGATGTTACAGGCGTTAAAAACTCTGTTTGCTCAACAAGCAGAGCAGGAGCTTCTTCAGACTATGCGAGAATTTCTCTCTTGCAAGCAGGAAGAAGGCAGGTCTGTTTAGCCATCGTACGTTCTCTGAAAATAAAGGGCATAATAGACTATTCTAGAGCGTTTGGGGCACCCCGTTGTCACTTAACCTTGGAGTTGAAGTATCCATTTTGTCTCACTAGCATGGATTTTGGACAGTTTTGTGCAAAATTACAATATGCACAGCATGGGAAAGACAATTAATGAGTTGCATGCTATGCTAAAGCTCCATGAGCAAACTCTGCCCAAAAGCAATGCTCCTGTTCTTCATGCTATTCGAGCAGGTAAGGTCTATAAAGGCAATAATAAGCATAAGAAACTGCAACCCCAATTGGCTGCTAGGGGACAAAATTAAGGGAATGGGAAGAATAAGCTCGCTTATGCTCCCAAGCCCAAGATTCTCCCTCCACCCAAGAGGGAAGATCCTGCTAAGGACTCTTCTGTCATCAATGCGGGAATACAGGGAACTGGAAGAGGAACTGTCCTCAGTATTTAGCCGAGTTGCTAAAGAACAAGAAGCTATCTTAGGGAGCTAGCGGTTCAGGTATCTTCACTATAGAACTCTATACTTTTCCTAATAAATCTTGGGTTTATGATACTGGTTGTGGCACTCACATCTGTAACACTACTCACAGGCTAAGGGGAAGTAGGAAACTGAAGCCAGGCGCTTTAAGCTTGTACGTGGGCAATGGTCAACGTGCAAAAGTTGAAGCAATTGGATCCTATCATTTATCTCTCCATAGCGGATTAGTTATTGTTTTGAACAATTGTCATTATGCTCCCTCTATTACTAGAGGGATTATCTCAGTTTCCCGTTTGTACGATGATGGTTATGTTAACCGCTTCGTGGATAATTCAATTCAAGTTTCTAGGAATAACATGGTTTATTTAAGTGCTGTCCCACGGGATGGTATCTTTGAAATTGATTTGTCTGATTCTTATACAAATGTTAGTTCTATATATGCTTTAAGCAATAAAAGATCCAAGTGTAACTTGGACTCTGCTCTCTTGTGGCATTGTCGTCTTGGACACATTAGCAAGAAATGCATTGAGAAGTTGTAACATGATGGACTTTCAATTTCAACTGACTTAGGCCTTTTGAAAAATAGTCCTTTGTTATGTCTGGAAAATATTGCAAAAACCTTAACACGACCCTCAAATGGAAAAGGGCCAAGATCTTACTTGGGGACTAATACACACCGATGTATGTGGCCCATTCCTGAGATCGTGTCAGAAAGGAGCAAGCTACTTCGTCACTTTCACTGACGACTTTAGTCTTATGGTTTATGTTTACTTGTTAAAGCATAAACATGAAGTGTTTGAAACTTTCAAAGTGTTTCAAAAGGAAGTGGAAAATCAACTCGGTGAGGCCATAAAATAGCTACGTTTTGATCGTGAGGGCGAGTATATGAGTCAAGAGTTTTTGGATCATCTAAAGGATCATAGGATTATAGCCCATCGTACTCCTCCTTACACACCACAACACAATGGTGTGTCAAAGAGGAGAAATAGAACCCTAATAGATATGGTTCGATCCATGATGAGTCAAACAACTCTTTCAAAGTCCTTTTGGGATTATGCTCTTGAGACTGCTGCACGCATTCTCAATATGGTTCCAACTAAGAAAGTTGAAAAGACACCATACGAAGTATGGCATGGGAAAGCCCCTAAGTTGTCATTATTAAACGTTAGGGGGTTGTGAGGCACTTGTTAAGTGAGATACTCTTACCAAGCCTGACAAGTTAAAAGCCAGGTCTATTAAGTGTATCTTTGTAGGATACCCAAAGGAAATGATGGGTTATTCCTTCTACTACCCACCCGAGAACAAAGTACTTGTTGCTCGGAATGCTTAATTCCTAGATAATAGTCTTATAACTCAAGAAGCAAGTGGGAGTCTAGAAGATCTTGAAATTATTCAAGAAGAAGATACGCATCCTTCTGTAGACACTAGATTACATCATGAAGAGTATGATCTAGAAACAGATGAACCTCAAAGTGATATCAATCCCATTCGTAGGTCCACAAGGACACGCCGTCCCACAGATCGATTATGTTTATACATCGATGCTGAAGAGCATGAGTTAGGGGATCTTGGTAAATCTACTAACTATAAAGCTGTATTGTTAGACCCTGAGTATGATAAATGGTTGAATGCTATGAATGTGGAAATGCAATCCATGAAAGACAACGAAGTTTGGGACTTAGTTGTTCTACCTCCTAACGGCAAAACCGTTGGTAGCAAGTGGCTCTTCAAGAAGAAGACCGGCATGGATGGAGCTGTACACACCTATAAAGCTCGTCTTGTGACGAAGGGCTATACTCAAACTCTAGGGATTGATTATGAGGAAACCTTCTCTCCTGTTGCAGACATTAGAGCTATTAGGATTCTTATATCCATAACATCGTTTTATGACTATGAGATTTGACAAATAGATGTCAAAACTGCCTTCCTCAATGGATATCTCTCTGAAGAGGTCTACATGGAAAAACCTGAAGGTTTTGTCAATCCAAAATATCCAAACCGATTATGCAAGCTGAAGTGTTCCATTTATGGGCTTAAGCAAGCATTAGGGCAATAGAATAAATGATTTGATTATGAAATAACGAAATTTGGTTTCACTCAAAATCGTGATGAGCCATGTGTATATCTAAAAGCTAGTGGGAGTAATGTCACTTTCCTAATCTTGTATGTCGATGACATATTGATCATGGGAAACAACATTCCAATGTTACAAGATGTAAAATCCTACCTTGGAAGGTGTTTTGCTATGAAAGATTTGGGTGAAGCTGCATATATTCTTGGAATCAAGATCTACAGAGATAGATCATGGCGCTTAATTAATTTGTGTCAAAGTACTTATATCAAAAAAATATTAAAGCGATATCACATGGAGAATTCCAAACGTGGAAGTATCCCCATGCAAGAAAAGCTTAGATTGAGTAAATCACAAGGTGCTTCAAACTGCTTGAATTGAAGCGCATGCAAAAGATGTACCATATGCCTCGGATGTGGGTTATATTATGTATGTTGCTGAGATGTAATCGTCCTGAAGTTGCGTTTCGCTCTGAGCAATAATAAGCGATTTTAACAGGATTGATGTGATCGTTCACTGGACTACTGTTAAGAACATTCTGAAGTATCTCAGGAATACTAAGGACATGTTTCTAGTTTACGGAGGTGACATAAAACAAGAGCTCGGGGTTTCTTGCTACACTGATGTTGGATATCTGACGGATGCTGATGGACATTAAGTCTCAGACTGGGTTATGGTGTTCGTTTTTAAATGGAGGTGTTGGTGATTGGGAAGAGTGCTAAAGAAAAGCATTTTCGCTACTTCATCTGTAGAAGCTGAAGTCTAGTGGCTGCTTATGATGCTTGCTAGGAAGCTGTTTGGAGTAGAAATTCATTTTTGGCTTGGTGTTGTTCCACAATTGACAGAACCATTTAATATGGTATGTGATAATACTGGAGCAGATTCACTTAGCTTAATGAATCTGGAATCATTAAGGTGCTAGTCATTTTCGTGCAAAAGTTCATTGCCTTCGTGAAGTTATTGTAATTTGGTGACATAAAATTAGAAAAAAGTTCACACTTTTGACAGAACTTAGTGATCTCTTTTACAAAGCATCGGCTTTTCTAAAGCATTCAGGAATCATACTAAGAATATTGGAATGCTTCAGCCTAGTAGTCTCATGTAAAATCTGAGTTTATTAGTTTTGGATAATTGGGGATTGTAAGACAATTTTATTTTTGATGAATATAAGATACGAGGTATTTGTTTTGCATTATATATATAATTGTTATATATATCTGCCATGAATTTAATCCTTTGAATGATTTATCTATTCTAATTATGTCCATTGTGGTTAACAAATATGGGAGTTATTGTTACATAAGGCAAATGTGAGTGTGGTTATATTTCTTTTAATATTTGTTGGTTGGTTCCGCATACTCATATGTTATTCAAAGGGAAGCTTTTATTGGACACCCGTAACCTTCGAAAAATTACTTTATGGATCACCGTTGTCATAAGTTAAAGATAGCGATGAAGGATTCTGTATTTAAAAATGAAAGAAAAGAAAACCTTTAAACTTTGTGGTTATAGACTAGGTTTTGAAAATGACCCAGTTCCCTATAACCTTGGCTCTGGTACCATCTGTAACACCCCCAAAATCAGGTAGCAGCGGAATGGTAACAATGGGGTGCTACGTCAAAGTACAACAATCAAGATATAGGAAACGACCATAAATGGACGTTTAAGACAAGATTTCATTCGATGCCATAGCAAAATATCAGAGTTTATACATTAGGTCCCATATGTTTTATAAGTCATAAACATTTCACATACATTTTTAATTATACCAAAAGCTTCATAATACCAAAAGATGACTTAAGTTTTTAAAGATAATAAAAGTTGCATAGACTTTAGATAAAACACAGAATCCGTCTTCATTGATATCCGCCACGGCTCCCTTCCAATCTTCATACCCTAGGACCTGAAATTACATGCTAAAAGTCAACACAAAGGTTGAGTGAAATCATAGGTTTATCGGTAAAAAGGGTGGACCACAAGATCGAAGTAATAGTAGACTCTGAAACACATTCAGTAGTCCAAAACGTTTATTATTGCACTAAGCTCATGACCCCGAAGCCTTAACTAGATTTGTGCCCCAATCAGAATATAGGATGCTTGCCAACAACCTAACACCTCTCAATGTTAAATGCACCTTGATCAAACTAGTGACCCAAGGAAAGGTGGGGATTGTCAGTCCCGATAGATCTACCCACAACATTCGCGCTTACTAATATAGCAACTCACGGTTCATGATAAAAGGGGACTTAGTGGCAAGGGTACTTAGGCAATAATATGATCACGAAATAGCATACAGTTTTAAAACACTTGTGTCCGTAGTAAAACAAGCATGTAATTCCACCCCGTAGAGTTTGTAAAACAAGTAGATAAAATGGGGCTATGAACTCACCTCGAGTGAATGGAAATCAACAAGTATTCACAATAGAAAAATGCGTCACGAAGGAATCCGAAGGCAATGGATTACTAGCAGATCATATCACTAGGACAGTATCATAGTGTTGGAGCCATATGACTGTGGGTTTATATAGTGTTTCTACTACATGACCTACAACCCTACCTGGCTATGCCAGACCGCAAGTATAGCCCATACTATCAGCAGTACCAGCCTCCGCCACCACAGTATCAGCAGCAACAAGATGATGACGAGTAGTGTCGAGATGGCACAAGTTGGTTGTGTGACCGCATGTTTAAGGTCACTTATGTTCTGAAAACAATTTATTTCAAAACATTATTATTATTATTATGGTGTGTAAAATGCCTCTGTTGGCATTAAAACAATATTATCGTACTTTCTATTAATAATTAATTATGATTATGATTATTATTTGTTTGCGCAAATGTTTATATTTGTAATAGGAAGAAGAAAAAAAAGAAAGACGCGAAGCAGAAATGACATGAACTAAAGATTCAGAATATCAAACACAATTGAAAATTATTATTTCACTTTCCTATTTTATCTTTCTCTATAATATTTTCACATTGAGGACAATGCTCATATTAAGTATGGGGAGAGATAAACTGGAAAAGTTAGAATTTTTAAGAAAAGTTAAAAGAAATTTTTGAAAATAACATTTTATTGATCACATTTAAGCAATCTGACTCTGGATTGATAACATTACTAGCAATATTATACCATCTAGAAAAAAATTATGAGGTTTAGATCTTAAGAATTCAGGTATCCATCCTTTGATACCATGATATTTTATCTTTAGCTTTCCCTCGATTAAGATGAGCAATTGCAAATATCCTCATCCGTCGTTACACTGTGTATTGTAGTTTTGTCACCTTTCCTCGAGTATTGGTGATCATTTAAATTAAATGAGTGTGCCCGGTGATTAATTATTCTAGAACTTGTGCTTGAAATCTTTATGAGACCGCAGTAGGAATACGTTCGCGTGTTATAAACGTTTACTGATTAAGAGGTGATAAAAATATAAATATAAGTAACCAATAATTTTGTTTGAAATGATTTTTAATTAAATTATCTGAAATTTTATCCATCTGAATTGAAGAGCTTAAATGTTGCTATTATATGCAAAGAAGTGTGTTTATCTTAAGTATGGGGGAAAGCAAGTTTTCCCCATGAGAAGTGATATATCATGTTAAAAAAAGGGAGGAAGAGTATAGTTGGTTAAATTACGGATAAGATGGATTATGATTTACTTATAAACCTTTTTCTACAAATAATAAATATTATCACTAAATAATATTACCTCTTTTTATGTTTATGTTTGGTGCTTACACCACGTCGGTGAAGTTTAGTTTCTTATACAAGCTTATGGTAATTTGAACATTTCATGACTGCGCGTATGAGTGACTTTCGTTTACTATCTATTTTACCAAATTGAGCGAGTGTGAAAAAGAATCTTATCTATAAAAATTTGTGAATTGCTTTGTCGCGTTATCTATGCTTGTGATCATTAATTTCTTTTACCAAACAAAATTCTTTCGCTTTGATTGCTTGAGGGCAAGCAATAAGCTAAGTATGAGGGGATTTGATAACGCTCCAAATATACATAAAATATCCCTCGAAAATACACTAAATATATACGTTAAACATGAAATAATAAACTACAGCTAGAATCCTGTTATCCTATTTATTCCCATGATGAAGGCTCAATTGTTTGAAAAAGTGGATGCTCATATAAGATCAAAGTGATACTACTACTTATAAGTCGAGTGGCCCCCTAACAACCTGCTTGACTGATCTTATTGCTTGTTTGTTGTGTAATATTCCATATTCAGGGACCCTAAAGTGATAAAAAGGACTAACGATGCAAACAAATCCAGTTAAATGCACTAACGGTCGTTACAAGAAGAATCTAGAAGAGAATTCAGTGGGGCGCAAAATTTATTTTGTGCGGCGTACTTCAAGACAAAATAAATGCCATTCAATTACACACCAAGTGCGGCGTACTTTTTCCCAAGTGCGACGCACTTTCAGCATCAGTTACAGAAATATCATCAAGAGCATAATTATATGCAACTCTTGAGTTGCCTAATCATTGTACCAGCTAACTAATTACTTCACCCTTATAAAATAGGACAATGAATTATGAGACAAAACATCTCATTTTTCATCTCTTAATCATCAGTTCTCAATTCCTAGTAATCTTAGTAGTTCTAAGGAGGTTTTTGAAGCTTAACCATCACCTTCATCACTTTCTGGGTAGAGAAGGAAGTAAAGCATAGCTGAATCTCAGAAAGTTGGAGTTGCTAGTATTACTAGGTGTTACTTTATTCATGGAAGGAGTTGTAAGATTTGGAACCTTTACTTTTGGAATTTGGTAAATACATGTTTCTATCCTTTGATAATACGAATGTTGGATTTATCATGATTGTTATATGTGTTGTTATATATATGTTGAGTAGATAACATTGTTTGGTAGGAGCTATATGATTATTATGGATCAAACTATGGACTCTTTAATCTTTGTTAGATCACCACTTATCCTGGATATAGGTCGAAAGACTCCAGTTAAGTGATTGATTTCCAAGTTGTTTGTCTGTGACAACTAGACCTTAGCCTTGTGAGGATTGACAAAGTAAACGAACATTAACCTAAGTAAAAAAGGGTTTAACACTAAACCACGTGTCTAACGAACTTGGTTTAGCAAGTTTATAGTACTCATTATTAAACACGAATCACACTTAAAGCATTTTCATAATAAAAGATAAAGGCCAAAAGGGTTTTCATTATGAATAATAGATGATCTTTTTAAATAACTAAACATTCTTAAATCGATTATATTTACATTCGTGAATCATTCATCTACTTAAGTTTATCCATAATGTTTCTTGTTCCTTAACCAAACATGTCCTTATTTCATTGAATCAAACCATTATCTTTAGATCGTGACAGTCTATAAGATAATCCCCTTTTCGTAAAATTATTGACTTTTTCTAAGAATACCCAATCCTGTGGAACGACTTGGTCTTACCTAAAAAGATTATACTGCATACGTGGGTTATACTTTAACTCGTGTGTTTCCATCTAAATCGGTAATTCTAGTATTATAAATTTAAAGCTTTTGAAACACATCATGTTATACAAGCAAGAAGGAACTAAGGTTTTCTAGTTGGTTTAGGGTTTTCTTGAAGTATTTAGGGTTATATACTTGTGTTGATCTTGTGTATCATCTTCATTCATCTTCCTAAGGTCTTCTATAAACCCTAAACTCTTCAAATTATTCATTTCATAATTTATATACTTGTTATTATGTTAATCACCACCTAGGGTTTATTTTTATGGTTTATAAAATATTGCAAGCATGTAGTAAATATGAACCTCATTTATATTTATGGTGAAATGATGATCAAAATGCAAGAATACACTTTATATAAGTGTTGGGTAATTTATAAGTTTAGTTTATAAATTAATTTGTTGAAAGTTTAATTACAAAAGTTATATATAAATTATCATGAGAACTTTACTTGGAAAATCATTATGGACATGAATATGAGGACCTAAAATATGTAAAACATATGGTATAAATTAAGGTAGAGGACTTGTACTAATTAATCAAGTTGTAATTTATAAAACTAGTTATAAATTACATATATATAAATACCTACTGTTTTAATGTTTTTGTTAGAATTCAAAGTTCATAAACTATGAAAGCATTTTATTATGATATTACATTTAATATGGAATCCAATCATGTAAAGAACTCGAAAAACTAAGCTATAACGAAGAAGTTATGATATTTAGAAGATTACGATAATTTAATATATAAAAGTGTTTTTGTAAAAGTTATTTTATAAAAATCGCTACTATTTCAGGTCTGGGAAAAATGTAAAAAAAAATTATAATGATAGTACATGTCATGTGCATTCCAAGCATATAAGAAACTCGAAAAACAAATTATAACGAATGAGTTACGGGTTTTGAAAGATTTAAAGTTATAAAAGTAATTTTATAAACAATATGAATTTATTGGTCCAACTCAGATTTTTATAAAAACAGTGAATATTTTATGTAAATATTTTATCTCGTCACAAATCTATACATATAAAGAACAAGTGAAACAAAGTTAAAATGAGCAAGTTACGCGTTTTTTAAGATTTCAGATAAATAGAAATTATAAAAACAAATAAATTTTTATAAATAATTTTCTGTAATTTTTATAACAATTAACATTCTGTTAGAAATATAAAAAGTAGTTTTCGAGTTCGTTTGGGCTATAAAAACCGTAAGAATTATTGTCGTATCGTTTATATAAAATATTTTAATAAAGATAGTACAGTGTCATGAGCATGTCCAAGCATATAAGAAATTCGAAAACACAGTAATCACGAATGAGTTCGGGTTTTAAAGATTTAAAGTTATAAAAGTAATTTTATAAACAATTTGAATTTATTGTTCCAACTCAGATTTTTATAAAAACAGTGAATATTTTATGTAAATATTTTATCTCGTCACAAATCTATACATATAAAGAACAAGTGAAACAGAGTTAAAAAATAGCAAGTTACGTTATTTAGATTTCGAGAAATAAAATTATAAAACTTAAATAAATTTTTATAAAATACATTTTTTTGTAATTTTTTAGACAATAAAACATTCTTTTAAAATATAAAAAGTTAGTTTTCGGGTCCGATAGGGCTATAAAACCTGTCAAGAATTATGTCGTATCGTTTAATATTAATTAAATACGAATTTAACTTTATAAATATTATTTTATAAAACAATTAAACTATTTATATAATATCATTATATAATCAATAAAAATATTAAATCAAGTAATGTTATCAAAAAAATCAATTGTTGGACAAAGATAGCATTTTATTTTACAAGTACAAATACATATACATTTATTTAACAAAGTACAATTTAAATATTGTTTTGACATTTTAAATTAAACAAAAACTATTTAGGTGGTGGTGTAACTATATAAATTGCGATGTTGTATTTACATTAAATACATTATACTCACACGGCCTATAATTAATTAGGTTGCACTCGGATTCCGCGAGACATTTCACTTACTTGATTTAGATAATCAACCATTCACTTGAGGTGAGTTCATAGCCCTATTTTATACGATTCCATAGATTTACAACTCTCGAGGGTGAGAAACATGCATTGTTTTACATTTGGATGTAAGTACACTTTAACAAATTACGAGTTTGCCTAAGTAGCTATAACCCACCATGTCCATAAATCATGAACTGTTAATTACTGGATTGTAAGCGCGAATGTTATGAATAGATCTATTTGGGATTGACATCCCTGTTCGGGTGAGTAGAGCTCACTAGTTTCAGAGGTACCAAAACAACGAATGTATACCGTGTCGGAACAATTTGGATGTTGCGGGTTGAACATCTACATGGGCACATTATTTGCATTAATTTGCATACATATATGTTGTAGCATCAGTGTCATGAGCTTAGTGCATTTCCGTTTATAAAAAAATTACATTTGAATATTGTATGTTTACAAGTCCTTGCACTCAAAAATCTGGCGGTCCTACTTTATACATTTACTAAACATGTGTAAATTCACCAACTTTATGTGACATTTTTAAACTAAGTATTTCCTCAAGTCAATAAGGCAAGATCAAGGATACATGTGGGTCAACATTTTGGAGTCACATTACCATAAAGATTTAAGTGCATTACATTTTAGAGATTTGTTATGTATTAAAATCTTTACACTTTTCAAGGATGTACAAATTAAGCTATGGGCTTTTGTAACAAACAATTTATTTAATCCAATGTATCATCTTCAAACGACTTATATAGAGGTCATTCTCATATCTTGTGTTATTGACACTTGATGTACCTCCATCAACCCATGATTCCGTTACGCACCCTATTTCGGGTGCATAACATATTGTATATAGAGCCAAGTTATAGAGAAACCAGGGTCAAAAGATTTACTTGGACTATAACCATTTTCAAACATTGCATCATACAAATGTTTTTACGGGACATACATACACTATTGAGTTGCATTAGTTGGTTATACTACATGCTTACATGATTTATATACGTGTTTATATTATATTACGCATATGCTATACTGGTCTTATATAATATACTTATATAAGTTTATTTTATTGTTTCAACAGTCATGTCATCATCCACAGTTACCTACACATCCGTTTATACTGATTTCGAGCCATGGATATTCCAGTGGGTTTCTGACGATGAGCTAGTGGCATCGGATGCCGCATCACAGTCCCCGAGACAGGCACCACCATCTCCAGACTACATGCTTGGTCTTGAGCACCCACCTTCACTAAACTATGTGCCTGGCCCTGAGGAGCCAGAGTAGGCACCGCTTTCTCCAGACTATGTACCCAAGCCTGAGTACCCAGAGTACTTGGCACCATCTAACGTTGATGCACCTATGGAGATCACCTTACCAGATAGAATCTTCACCTACAAGCCCTATCACCGAACTATGATGGTGACATCCAATATCCGGAGGAGGACCCCGAGGAGGATCATGCCGACTATCCTGCCAATAGAGGAGACGATGATAATGATGAGTCATCTAATGATGATGATGATAATGATAATGATGATGATGAGGAGGAGGAGGAGCATGAGGCTTCTGAGGATGGTGACGAGGAGGAGGAGCATCCATCTCTGTCCGACTCTTCTGTTGTACCTATTGATGACCCTGTTCCCTCAGCTGAGGATACAGAGGCATTTGAGACTAACGAGTCTACACCTACACCTGTACCATCACCTAGACGTCGCACGACAAGGATGTCCATCCGACCCCAGACACCGATGTCAGCTACTGCTAAGGCACTCATCGTTGAGTATGCTTCTGCATCTACTCCACTATCACCACCACCATCTCCACTTAGTCCACTATCATCTCCACTTCTACATATTCCCTCACCACCCTTACCACTACCATCACCACCTTCTACTAGCCCTACATATGCTGAGGAACCATTGGGCTACAAAGCATTAAGGATTCAGTTAAGAGCTACATCACCATCTACCCACCATCCATCAGAGATACCATCACCACCCTTGTTACTACCATCTACTTCACACAGAGATGATACTCCCGAGGCGGACATGCCGCTTCGGAAGAGAGCTCGCTTCACTGCTTCCGCTTCCAGATAGCTGGTATTAGATGTTGCTACTGTGGATGCCACCCCTGGACATCTTGTGTCTATAGAGGTTGTCTATGGGATTGAGGATGTTTAGGATGACATGGTTGGGGATATGGAGGAGAGGGCACCGACCACTATTGAGGGATTGAGCCAGAGAGTGACAGATCTTTCCACTACTCTTGCTCGGGATACTCATGAGATACATGTTCGATTGGAGGATGCCCAGGATGACTGAGCTCTTCAGAGAGCCCGAGTCAACACATTGTTTTAGAGGACATGATATCATCTTCACAACAGTTGTTAGTTGAGGAGCGAGAAACTAATGCACCAGGCAGGCATGAGGGACAAGGCCTTGAACCTGCATACCGGCTGTACATGCTGGAGTCACAAGCAAATCAAGCTCAGGTTTAGACACATAAGACTCATATTCAGATACGAGATCCTCGTATTAGATGATCGGAAACTCTAGTTGCAACATTGGTGGCTTAAACTTCATCACTGCAGACACAGTTGACTACGGCTCTTGGACGTATTTAGACACTAGAGGCTAGAGAGCTAGCGTGCACTGACAACCCAGAGGATGCTGGCAGTAGCTGTTAGTATTGTATCATTTGTTAGTTATCCTGTATAGCCTGCTAAGTTTTATGGGTAACTCCCAGCTAGTAGGCTGTAGATATTTTGTTCATCTTTTAGCTATCTTGTATGACATGTTAAGTATTAGGGGTAACTCCCAGCTAGCATTGCCTTAGGACTATATTTCCATTTTATATCTTATTGTACTGGTCATTGTAACCAAGCTATCATGTATGATTATCGACATTGTTATATAGGTATGTTGATTTATTTGTCATTGTTGATTTCACTTCAGTTGTATATCTCGTTGTGTGTTGTGATCTCATTTTATTTATTATGCATATGTCATGTCGCGCTTATGATTGTATGAAATCTAATGTGTATTATATTTTCTTGTGATTTGAAGAAAACGCCGCCAAAGAAAAGAACTGCCACAACAATAACCACTACCACACCTATGACCGATGCTCAACTTAAGGCACTAATTGCCCAAGGAGTTGCTGATGCATTGGTAGAAATTGAAGCAAACAAAACCAGTATAAATGGTGATGACAGCCATGATTTTGGAACTCATAGCAGAAGGACAGAGCGAGCTGCTCGTGAGTGCACTTACAGTGACTTCCTCCAATGCCAACCCCTAAATTTCAAGGGTACTAAAAGAGTTGTTGGTTTAGCTCAGTGGCTCTAGAAAATAGAATTTGTATTCCACATAATCAACTGCATTGCTACAAATCAAGTCAAGTTTGCTACATGTACTCTTCAGTGAAATGCTTTAACATGGTGGAACTCCCACGTTAAGACTGTTAATCATGAGGTTGCATATGGGATGACATGGAAAGCATTAAAAAAGATGATGACTGATAAGTACTACCTAAGAGGCAAAATCAAGAAGCTTGAGATTGAACTGTCGAACCTAAAAGTCAAGGGTAGTGATGTGTTGAGCTATAACCAACGTTTTCAAGAGTTGGCACTAATGTGTTAGAGAATGTTTCCCAAAGAATCGGATGAGGTTGAGAAGTATGTCGGTGGGCTTCCCGACATGATTCAGGGAAGTGTGATGGCTTCTAAGCCCAAGACAATGCAGGATGCAATTGAGTTTGCAATCGAACTGATGGATCAAAAGATCCGCACTCTTGCTGAACGTCAAGCTGAAAACAAAAGAAAGTTTGATGACAC
The DNA here is from genome assembly GCA_026074375.1 of Tanacetum coccineum. Lineage (NCBI taxonomy): Eukaryota > Viridiplantae > Streptophyta > Magnoliopsida > Asterales > Asteraceae > Tanacetum > Tanacetum coccineum. Next base: position 21,278 of record BQNB010086845.1, read on the forward strand.
TTTAAGGAACAACCAAAACCAATAGCAGCCATTCAAAAGGTATAATGTGGCACGGGCCTATACTGCAGGGCCTGGGGAGAAGAAACCGTGCGGAGGATCTAAACCTCTATGCCCTAAATGCAACTACCATCATGATGGACAGTGTGCTCCCAAGTGCACCAATTGTAAGAGGATTGGCCATCTGGCCCGAGACAAATACAAAGCTAGACCTCTGCGACCAACATCCAGAGACCCAAGGCAAAAATCAAAGAATTCTCACTTGCTTTGAGTATGGAGCTTAGGGCCATTTCAAGAGTAATTTCCCGAAGTTAAAGAACAAGAATCAGGGAAATCAAGCTGGGAATGGTAATGTTGTGGCAAGGGCTTATGATGTGGGCACTGCAGGGACAAACCCGAACTCCAATGTTGTCACAGGTACGTTCCTCCTAAACAACCGTTATGCTTCAATTTTATTTGATACTTGTGCCGATAGGAGTTTTGTGTCTACTGCATTTAGTTCTTTGATTGATATCATCCCAAATACACTAGACCATGGTTATGACATCGAGTTAGCTGACGGTAGAATAATTTAGGTTCATACACTTATACGGGGTTGCACTTTGAATTTTCTTAATCATCCATTCAACATCGACTTAATGCCTGTAGAGATGGGTAGTTTTGACATCATAATTGTCATGGACTGGTTATCAAAATATCATGTTGTAATCGTCTGTGACGAGAAGATCGTTTGTATCCCCTTTAGAAATGAAATCTTAATTGTTCGTGGTGACATAAGCAACAACAAGCACATGTCTCGATTAAACGTCATCTCGTGCACCAAAACGCAAAAGTATTTGGTGAAAGGATGTCATGTCTTTTAGGCACATGTTACCGCAAGGAAGGCTGCAGACAAATCAGAGGAGAAGCGACTTGAAGATGTACCTATTGTTTGAGACTTCCCCAAGTATTTCCTGAGGACTTGTCGGGTATTCCACCAACCCGACAAGTGGAATTTCAAATCGATTTAGTACCTAGTGCTGCACCTGTAGCACCGGGGGGGGGGGAGGAAACGGTGCCTATCCGATTGGCTCCCGTCCGAGATCAAAGAATTGACGGATCACTGCAGGAACTTTCCAACAAAAGGCTCTATAAGACCCAGTTCCTCCACCTGTGAGCTCTGGTCTTTTTGTCAAGAAGAAGATGGATCATTTCGGATGTCAATCGTTACGAAATTAAATAAGCTAACAGTGAAGAACCGTTATCCGCTTCCAAGAATTAATGATTTATTTGATCAACTTCAAGGGTCGAGTGTCAACTCAAAGATTGACCTGGGATCGAGTTATCATCAACTGAGGGTTCATGAAGAAGACATCCCGAAGACCGCATTTAGAACTCGATAGGACATTATGAATTTCAAGTTATGTCGTATGGTTTGACAAACGCACCGGCTGTATTTATGGATCTCATGATCGGTGTGCAAGACCAATACCTGGATAAATTTATGGATGACTTATTTGAATATATACTGATCTATTCAAAGACCAAGCAAGAGCACGAAGAGCATCTCAAGTTAATCTCAGAATTTCTTAGGAAGGAGGAGTTGTATGCAAAATATGAATTTTGGGTTCCCAAAGTACAGTTCCTTAGTCACGTGATTGACAGTAAGGGCATCCACGTGGACCAGCCAAGATCGAGTCAATTAAAGATGGGCAAATCTCCTAATCAACCAACCGAGATCCATCAATTTTAGGTCTTGCAATTATTATCTAAGATTCATTAAAGGATTCTTAAAGATCGCCAAATCAATGACCAAGCTAACCCAGAAGAAGATCAAGTTTGATTGGGGTGACAAATAAGAAGCAGCTATCCAACTGTTGAAAGAGAAGTTATGCAGTGCGCCTATCTTGGCTTTACCTGAAGGAGCTGAGAACTTTATTGCTTATTGTGATGGCCTTTTGCAAAAGGATTAGTTGTTTTCTTAATGTAAAAAAAGAAGGCTGAATGCATATGCATCACGACCAACTAAAAATTCATGAGATGAATACACACTCGTGAATTAGAGTTGAGGCATAGTTGTTCGCTCTAAAAGATTTTGGAGGCGCTATCTGTATGGGACAAAGTGTACCGTGTTCACTGATCACAAAAGTTTACAACACATCCTGGATCAGAAGGAGTTGAACATGAGGCGACGTCATTGGTTGGAATTGCTCTGTGATTATGATTTTGAAATTTGTTATCACCCGAGGAAGGCAAATGTAGTGGCTGATGCTTTAAGCAAGAAGGAACAAAGAAGACAATAACGGTTCAAGCCTTATGAATGACTATTGGTTTGTATCTTCCACAAATAAGAAGCTCAACTGAGGCAAGAAACCAGAAAAACCTTGGGTTGAAGATGTGAGTATGTGATGAAAATTTAAGGGAGAACACCCCCAGAAAGAAAAATTTTAAACTGCGTGTTGACGAAACGTTGTGTTTGAATAATAGAAGTTGGTTGCCATGCTATGGTGATCTAAGGACTTTGATTATGCATGAGTCCCACAAATCAAAATATTTTATTCATCTGGGTTCTGACAAAATGTATCAAGACATGAAGAAATTATATTGGTCGCCTAACATGAAAGCCGACATAGCCACTTATGTTAGCAAGTGTTTGACGTGCTTAAAGGTTAAAGCTGAACACCAAAAACTATCTGGTTTATTGGTGCAACCTGAGATTCCTCAGTGGAAGTGGGATAATATTACCGTGGATTTCATCACCAGACTCCCAAGGACGTCAAGTAGTTATGATACCATTTGGGTAATTATAGACCGACTCACCAAGTCTGTACACTTTTTACCAATGAGGGAAAATGGCCCAATGGACAAACTGACAAGGCTATACATGAAAGAAGTAGTCACAAAACATGAAATACCAGTCTCAGTCATTTGTGACAGTGACGGTAGATTTACGTCACAAATCTGGAGGTCATTTCAGAAGGCATTGGGTACTTGCTTAGATATGAGTACTGCTTACCATCCGCAGACCGACGGGCAAATCGAAAGAACCATTCAGACACTAGAAGATATGTTACGCGCTTTCGTGATAGACTTTGGAAATGGTTGGGATAGACACTTACCGCTGATTGAGTTTTCATACAATAATAGTTATCACACAAGTATTAAAGCTGCCCCATTTAAGGCACTTTATGGTCGGAAGTATCGATCGCCTGTTTGCTGGGCCGAGGTCGGAGATGCTCAACTCACGGTCCAGAAATCATCCATGAGACAACTAAGAAGATTGTTCATATCAAACAAAGAATTCAAGCCGCTCGTGATCGCTAGAAGAGTTACGCCGATGTAAGGGGTAAGCCTTTAGAATTTCAAGTTGGCAACAAGGTCATGTTGAAGGTATCACCTTGGAAAGGGGTTATCAGTTTTGGCAAATGGTGGAAGTTAAACCCAGGGTATATTGGCCCTTTTTCAAGGTATTGGCAAAAGTGGGAACCATTTCTTACAGACTTGAACTCCCTCAAAAACTAATCAGGGTTCATAGTACATTCATGGTATCCCAATTTGAAGAAATGTTATCCAAAGCTGTTTGCAAATTCCATTAATAATACACATGATGATAAGCTTCCAATTCGTTGACGAACAGTGGAGATAATCGGATCGTGAAGTCAGCCGTTAAGCAAAGCCCATATCCATCAACACGGTTCGATGGAACGCTAAGAGAGGTCCTGAGTTCACATAGAACATGAAGATCAATTCTTCTGGAAAGAAGTATCCCCGCAACTCTTCAGAAAATCGCACCTCTTCACAAAACCCACTCTCGGCAAGCGCCGAGTCTTGAGCCTTGAGAACAGGCTCCTTAATGGGTCAAGACTATAACAATCGTTATTTATCAGATGCATTTATAAAACGACTTAATTCTTGCCATTATTTTTAGGGTTTTACGCGTTTGCTTTTAATTTTCATCATTTAGTTAAATCGCGTAAACTAAAAATCAACATTCAACGTAAACGGGCATCAAACAAGTAAAAGTTTACGTCAAGCAAGTGTTATATAATTATTACAAGGATAATTTATAACTTTTTATATTTTATTTATATTGGTTACGTAAAACGTTTTCGTTTCGCAGTAAAATACATTTAAGCATACACGGAAACCTATCTATACTCAAACAAATACCCACTATTATACCTAATACCCAAATTTAATTCATTTTTCACTTCTATAACTACTTAGAACCGGATCCAACATATATACACAACAAATAAATCCTTAAAACCCCACTAGTATTATACTTTCCAGTTATAAACATCAAGTACTTTTACATATCTCATTTTACTAGAAATTGGCTAATCTCCCTTGTACCCTCATTGCTTCCCATCTATTCCCTCTTCCTAGGGAGGAGGAGAGCTCTTACAATCTCTTACAACTAGTCCTTGAAACCACTATAAGTCCATGGTAATGTTGACAAGATAAGATATAATAGGATTGCAACATAAGCTTGAGATTAAAGAGATCATGATCATACCAAACACTTATTCATTATCATAACATCACCGAGTAGTCATGAGAGATTTAGCCTCTCATGGCTAAGGAGTTCATAACATAACTTGCTTCAATAACAAACTTCATTATATTTCTTATACTAGTATGATATTCTTCCTCGTTCTTGGTTCTTTGATCTTGAATCTCCAAAAGATATGGTGTTTATTCTTGGAGAAAGGGTTTGTGTGGAATGATGGAGAATGTTTGTGTGAGAGATGTTTTTGTGTTTGTGATGATATGAAAATGAGAGATTTTGAGGCTCTATTTATAGGCTGAAATTCGGGTGAAAGTGCGGCGCACACAAAAGATTGTGCGGCGTACTTGGTGATTAAATGCATAAGTATTAAATGTTTATTGAGTAAGTGCGGCGCACAAGAGAATATGTGCGGCGTACTTAGGGTGTAAATGCAGTAGCATTAAAGTCTTCATAAATTCTTCACATCAGATGGGAAGTGCGGCGCACAAAGGAAATTGTGCGGCATACTTGTTGAGTTAATGCAAATTTAACTGTCTTTGACTTGAAGGAAAGTGCGACTCACAAATGGTAACTGCGATGCACATTTGGCACTTTGGGCTTGATTGTTGATCCTCTCTTAAATGATGTGTTCTTTAACGTGTAAGTATTTGATTTTGATGTATCTAACCTCGGGATGTATTTAAGTGAACCTGCAAGCAATTTTAAGCTATTAAGTATCAAAAGTTCATGAGAAATGATAAAATATATACAAATAATGCCATAGAAAACATGTATAATTTGGGTGTTATCAGTATCTTCCATAAATTGCCTTCGTTCTTGGTATGAAGGATTTGCATTGTTCCTTTGATAAAAACCTAGAGCTGTTGCTCTATATCCCCCATCTTGAAAAGGTCCACCAAATTGCGTGTAGTAAGCTTCTTCTAGGATTTTTTCCTTATTCTTTTAGTGGGCAATCTTTGGTGTAATGGGGTCCTTTGTACTGTTCACATCCTACTTGAGCAGCAGAAACTTTTTCATTCACCTTCTTGATCTCTCTTCCTAGATTGTTCAGTTGTGCTTGTATATCAGCTAGTCCGTCAGAAGTCTCATATAACAACATGTAATTTTCATAAATGTAAATATCCATCTATTAAGTTAGATGATATACAATCTATCAGTTATATATGAACTCACCTTTTTTAGGGAAATTTTTCGTTTTATTACATTACATAACTTACTTTGCCAATATATCAATGTGTAACATTTCTTGCATAACTAAAGTTAACGGTCTCAGGCAACCTATCTTCATATATGTCAATCAATCATCATAATATATCAAGTCAATATCATAATATCATTTTTACAAAGTACATTATTCCTATAATGTACCATTCGCAAAGTTATATCAAAACGGGCTTTAAACCGTTATCGGATGCCTCTAAACCCTAATTCCATGAAGGATTAACATCTAAAGTGAATGCACAAGCTACTAAAGCATATGTACAAGCAATATAACATCTCATTTGAAATATAAAATCTCTTCAAGTCAAAGTACAAGTCTCTAAAAGCTCAATGTACAAGTCATTAAGCATGATCTCTAAAATAGCCGTTTTACCTCTGTTTTCATTCTAATTTCTTCACCATCACTTGTGTACAAGCTACTACACTCAATATACAAGGTATAAACCCTAATTATTCTATTCATAAGCTTTCATACATCTTTTTGCACTCAAAACCCTAATTTAAAACCCTAAACCCTAAAACCGAGCTAGTTTCTGAACCATGACTCGTTTCTTCATTTTTATCCATTGTAAACCTAAACCAATACTTAAATAAGTTGTAATAACATAAATTACAACATTCTCAATCACTTTCCATCATCATTTCACCATATTAACAACAATGTACAAGAAATAAAACTAGAAAACCCTAATTGTGCCCTAATTGTGATTTTGACCCGTTTACTTATTTTCTACCCATTTTAACCTAAACCACCTCTCAAATTTTGATTATAATCCTTAATATAAGCCTTAGGATCAGTAACCTATCATTCCTAATCAAATGTACATGAATTACAAGCTAGAAAACTCAACCCGAACCCTTATGAACCCTAAATGAACCCGAAATACAAACCCTTGCAAAATGACCCATTCTAACTATTTTCCTTGCAACCAAGCACCTCCATGACTAAGCTACTTCATTCCTAAGCAGCTTACAAGCACCTCTCTTCAAAATATCTTCCATTTATATTGTATAAAATTCATCACATGCTTCTTGTTCTTTCTTTTCTAGCCGCGGCAAGCAACAAGAGAAACAACACATCAAAGCTAGT
>BQNB010086846.1:0-28077 GCA_026074375.1 Tanacetum coccineum
GTCAAAAAGATTGAAATAGTTGGTCCAAGACATCTTCATGGTCTTTAGGAAGACTAATTGGTCAAGGGGAACAAGTGATGGTTATGTTTTAATGCAAATGAAGTACAAAAGACCAAGTGTATGATATTTACATGATATCTTGTTAAATATATGAAAGTTACAACTTGTAGCTTTTATATAAAAGGTGTTTACTTGTATGCATTTGTGTATTGTTTTATTTTATAATGTACAAGGTGAAACATAATGTTAACTTGAGTGAATTTAATAAAACTTTGAGTGTGTTGGGTACAATGGTGGGTATTTGTTGAAGCGTAGAATTATTTTTGTGGTTCCGGGTATGCCTAAACGTACTTTATCGCGAAATGTACACACTTTACGTAACCGATAAAATAAAATAAACAAAGACCATAATTATTCTCAAAAGAATTATTTAATACTTGATTGATGTAAACATTTAATCATTTGATGCCCGTTTACATTGAACGCAAATTTTTAGCTTACGCAATTTTACTTAATACATGAAATTACAAGCAAAAGCGTACGACACTAAATATAAAATAGTAGATTTATCGACGTCGTCAATGACTTGAAAACACAGGGTGTTATAGACTTCCCCCGTTAAATGAGCCTTGTCCTCAAGGCTCACGATGCAGCACTTGACGACGGTACGGTCTTGGTGAAGAGGTGTGGGTATTTCTTCTTGAATTGGTCTTCACGTTCCCACGTGAACTCAGGACCTCTCTTGGAGTTCCATCGAACCTTGACTAATGGGATCCGGCTTCGCTTCAACCGTTTAACTTCACGGCCCACTATTTCTACTGGTTCCTCAACAAAATGAAGCTTGTCATCAAGATGAAGTCCATCCAACGGAACGGCTAATGGTTCGTCGGCATGACACTTTTTCAGCTCTCAGTCTTCAGTGAAGCTCAAGCTTGGTAAGCAACTCTCAACCTTTTCTAAACACCTTTGAAACAACATAAAATGGTCCAACATACCTAGGGGTTTAACTTCCACGTTTGCCAAAACGTACTTAACGACACCTGTAAAGGCAAAACTTTAAGCATAACTTTATCCTGACTTGAATTCCATTGGTTTAGCTTCAGATCGGCGTAACTCTTTTGTCGGTCTCAACGAGCGGCTTGCATCCTTTGCTGATCTCAGATGGATTTCTCATGATTTTCTCGGTCGTCTCTTGTATTAATTCTGGACCGAGGATTTAAGCTTCTCCAACTTCGGTCCAACATACAGGTGAATCACACTTCTGACCATAAAGTGCTTTGAATAGTGCGGCCTTGATGCTAGCGTGATAGCTATTATTATACGAGAACTCGACTAATGGCAAATGGTTAACCCAACCCTTTCTAAAGTCGATCGCACAAGCACGCAGCATATCCTCGAGAGTTTGAATGGTCCTCTTGCTTTGCCCGTTGGTTTATGGATGGTACGCAATGCTCATATCCAAACTAGTACCTAAAGCATTCTGAAGTGACCTCCAGAAATTGGATGCAAATATTGGGTCTCGATCACAAATAATCGAGAGAGGTATTCCATGCCTCGTGACCACCTCCTTTAGGTACATTCTTGTAAGTCTATCCATCGGATCAGTCTCTTTCATCGGTGTGAAGATCGCAGACTTAGTGAGTCGTTCAACAATCACCCAAATGGTGTCGTAGCCTTGCGACAACTTAGGAAGCTTAGTAACAAAATCCATGGTGATGTTGTCCCACTTCCATTCAGGTATCTTGGGTTATACCAACAATCCTGATGGTCTTTGATGTTTGGCCTTGACCTTAGCACAGGTCAAACACTTGCTAACATAGGTGGCAATGTTTGCTTTCATATTGGGCCACCAATATAGCTTTTTCATGTCTTGGTACATCTTGTCAGAACCCGGATGTATAGAGTATTTTGATTTGTGGGACTCGTGCATGATCACAGTCCGCAAATCACCATAACAAGGTAACCAACTTCTGCCATTGAGGCATAGGGTTCCATCCGCACGGGGTTCTAACTTTTCTATCCTAATCGCCTCTGGATTTTTAGCGTTTTCAACCAACATTCCTCCAACATCTTCATTTTTTATGTTCTCTAGTTTCCGTGCTTCAGTCCGAGCATTCAAGATTTGTTCGGGAAGATCTGAACTAATAGTCATGACTAAGGCTCGAACTCTTAACGATGGTTCTCGTTCTTTCCTGCTCAAAGCATCAGCAATGACATTGGCTTTCCCCAAGTGATAACGAATATCGCAATCATAATCACTAAGCAACTCTAACCATCGGCGTTGTCTCATGTTTAGTTCCTTCTGATCAAGAATGTGTTGTAAGCTCTTATGATCAGTGAACACTGTACACTTGGTTCCGTACAGATAGTGCCTCCAAATCTTGAGAGCGAACACTACTGCTCCAAGTTCCAAATCATGAGTCGTATAGTTCTTCTCATGAATTTTTAACTGGCGTGATGCATAAGAAATCACCTTTTCTCTTTGCATCAACACAGCGCCCAAACCCTTCTTTGAAGCGTCGCAGTATGCGATGAAATCTTCGCTTCCCTCAGGTAAGGCAAGGATTGGTGCACTGCACAATTTCTGCTTCAACAGTTGAAAAGCTGCTTCTTGTTTATCGCCCCACTCAAACTTGACCTTCTTTTGAGTAAGCTTAGTCATTGGTTTGGCGATCTTTGAAAACCCTTCAATGAATCTTCGATAATACCCAGCAAGACCTAAAAATTGACGAATCTCCGTTGGTGACTTAGGAGATGTCCAATCTTTAATGGATTCAATCTTGGCTGGATCCACATGAATTCCTTCACTATCGATCACTCAAATCACGTGACCCGAGGAATTGTATCTGGGAATCACAAAACTTCACACTTGGAAATTTGGATACAAACTCTCTTCTATTAAGCAACTTAAGATTTAGATTTAAGGTGCTAATCGCTCGTTCTTCTTGTTCTTCGAAAATATATCATAATATCATCAATAAAGACAATCACAAATTTATCCAGATATGGTTTGCACACCCGATTTCATAAGGTCCATAGCAATTTCGGAGGTTTGGTTTGTCAAACCAAACGGCATAATTGGGAAATTCTATTGGTCGTAAACGAGTTCTAAAGTCACGGTCTTTTGGATATCTTCTTCTGATACCTCAGATTGGTTTTAAACTGTCCTTAGGTTGATCTATTTTATCGAGTAGACACTCGACCTTGAAGCTAATCAATAAATCATCAATTCTGGGGTGGATAAACGGTTTTCTACTAACAAGTTTTTTAATCAAAAAAACAAACTCGCCGTTAGTCAATGCAATAGATTGGATCCATCATATCTTCTGACAAACTAGACCAAACTCCCTTAAGGGTGAGGAACTGGGGTCTTATAAAGCCTTGTCGGACAAATCCTTTTAGTTTGTTCTTAAAACCTCTTTCATTTAAGAAGGCGCCAATTCGATAAAAAAGGGGGGGGTGTTCGTGTGCTACAGGTGCCAGCACAGGTACCAATCAATTTGAAATTCCACTTGTCGGTCGGAAAAAGGACCCAGAACAGTCCTCAAGAAATACTTCAAGAAAGTCTCGAAACTATTGGCTCGTCTCTGTCGCTTCTTCTTGGACTTGTCTTAAAACCTCCTTTTCAGTGACATGTGCAAAAAGATAGGAATATCTTTTTACCATGTAACTCTGCGTTTTTGTGCACGAAATGATGTTTAATGTTGTCTAAAATTTCCCTGGTACTTCCATCATCGGGTATGATTATGGTTTCATGTCCTAGGGGGATGCGAACAATCTTCTCGGACACACAATGACCGCTTGGTACTTCGCCAACCAATCCATACCGATTATAGCAATCCAAAAACTACCAATTTCTATAGGCATTATCTGTTTATGGTGATGGGTGGATTAATAAATTTATAATGGGAGCAAATTCGATAGCGTAATTGTCATAGGGCGACAATAGTAATGTGTCTTGGCTTCTCAGGCATTAGTTTTGGTAGATAGATTGATGCCAACTTTATAGTAAGACGGACGGAAGAGTCTTGCTTAGTTGATTTGGTAATAAATTTGATTTCTAAAGTAAAGCGTTCTTGAATACGCACACAAAACATGATATAAGTAAGAAAATTGTTTCATTACAGACGGTTTTTAGTGTAACTACTACTCAGCCACGGCACATGGTAACCTTCTTGAATTTATACATAGTTTGATAGGCCATATGTATAAATGAGGACAACGAGGACATTTGCTCATTTCGTTAAAATTTAGCGTTTAATTTCATGATATTACGTGAGAGTAGTTTTGTGTAAGAAGCTAATAAGATAACGGCAACATGGCGGTAATTATAAATCCCTACTCACTATCAGTTAGCATGATCATACTCCCACATCGTAAGGTTTAGGTTAATACTTAATACTATCGTTTACATGAGTAAAAGAGTACAAGCTTTCTTTTTAATTAAACACTACAAACCGAGTAGTATTATTCATGTTTCAGATGGGTATATATACAAACAAGCTACACTGAAAAATCTATTTGTCTTCTAAGGGCCAGGGTGCCTCTCAAGATTCTAGCATATGCTAGCTCTTATGTTACATTTAAGTGACTTAATATTCTTTGGTGACTGATAATGTAGTGCAGCGGTCATACAGCAACTCAGTAATGCATGCCTCAGTAGATGGTGATCGTGGAGTATGGTATTAAATAGATATCTGTACTACATGGGATTGGGTCTCAAAAGACAAGATGATATGGTGTGGAGAGGTGGGTGGTGTAGAAGCTGACTTATCAGTCTCAAATGCCTCTGTAGTCTCAGCTTAAGGAGACAGGATCATCTGTAGGTACCGCAAAAGGGTAGGCCGAAGCTAGGTGCTCCTCCTCCTCCTCGTCCTCCTCATCCTTCTCAACATCATCATCATCGTTGTCATCATCAAATGACTTATTATCATAATTTTCTCATCTGTCGGCATGATGGTCAGCAGGATCCTCCTTAGGGTCCTCCTTATCCTCTTCCGGATCAGAGTCAGAAATGTAGCATGGTGATAGGGCTGTAGGTGAGGCATCAGCAGAAAGAGGCTGATCCTTCATTGGTCCCTCTATCTCCTCATCATAAGCTCACTGGAATCTCCATGGCTCAGAATTAATATAAACAGACGTGTAGGTAACCGTTGATGATGAAAACATAACTGCTTGCAACGAGCAAAACTTAACTTATATAAATATATTATATAAGGCTGGTATGGTAAATATGAATATGCGCTCATGGCATAAATGAATGATGGTAAGGTATCATATTCAATAGCTTAATGTTTAGGCAGCGCTTAGGACCTATAAGCTTATCGTACTATCTTGCCTAAAGAAGTGTTCCCCTATTTATATAAATAACCTATATATAAATAATTGTAGAGTTGTATGAAAGAATGCAAACTCATCTTTGTATATATACAATATACCCTCATAGTAACGTACGTACTATAATATGAACACGTATATGAATCATGTAAGCATCTAGTAAAACTAACTAATGCAAACAACTAGTGTATGTATGTCCCGTGAAAACGTCTTTGTATGAATGCAATGTTTGAAAACGGTTAAAGTCCAGCAAAAACATTTGACGTGGTTCTTTATAACCTTGGCTCTAGATACCAATCTGTAACACCCCCAAAATGGGTCGCAGCGGAATATGGGGGCTTGGGAGCGTTACTTCATAGATCAATAGCACAAGATATATAAGAACGACCTTAAAAAGTGTCGTTAAAAACCGATACATTGGATTTAGCAAAATACTTGTTACAAAAGCCTGAAGCTTTACTTGTTCATTGTTAAATTATACAAAGATTCTAGTTTGAAAACAAACGTTTTCCCCAAATGTAATGCAACCAAATCTTTAATGCAATTGACTTCTAAAATAATGACCACCAATGTATCCCTTGCACCTCGTGCCTTATTGATCTCCTGAGAAAAACATGCTTAAAAGGGTCAACAGTAATGTTGGTGAATTCATAGGTTTATGAATTAAATAAATGTAGGACCGCAAGATTTCCCTTGTGATAATACATTAAATGTAAACATCACAAAAATGCCATTACGTTTTCCTAAGCCCATGACACTGAAGCTCGACATAAATGAATTGCAATATAAATTGCCTACATTGCCCATGATGATGTTCTAACCCAGAACATCCCTTGATCCGCCATGTTATACGTTCGTTTGTCCAGTGATAGCTAATCACCCGAACGGGGGCGTCACCCCCAAATAGATCTATTTATAACACCCGCGCTCACCCTCTAGGTGATTTACAGTTCATGATAGTGGGCACATTGGGTTATCGCTACTTAGGCAAACACGTAATCAGTTTAAATATGAAATGTCCACTTGCGACCAATTTTAAAACAAAGCATGTTCTTACCCCAAATATATATGTAAAATGTAAAACGTGGGGCTATAAACTCACCTCGAGTGGATGAGTTTAACAATGTAAATCACAACAGAAAATGCGTCACAATTACGCCCGAATGCAACCTAATCCAATATAGGTCGTATGAGTACTAAGTACTTTGAATAACTACTACCATATATAATTCTATATAGCTACATCACCATCTAATCGAGTTTGTGAAATAATATTTAAATTGCATTAGATAAATATTATCCGGGTGTTTGTACTCGTATAATCGAATATATAATTCAATTGTCTTTGTAAAATAACATTTATAAAGTTTAAGACATGTATAAATATTATATAAATGTTTCGCAAAAATTTATCAAAAAAACGAACCAACACTATTCATCTTAGGAAATAGTGTACAAGTTATAAAATAGTGCGTATCTTTATCGTTTTAAGCATGTTTCTTACGTTTCTTATGTCCACGCTTTCGTATTAAGACGACGTATCAAAATATGACATTTTTGTATTTCATGTCCCCTGGTGAACAGTACTTTTTACTGTTCACACCAGTTATAAAGTTATTTTTATAGATTTAGTTATCGTAAAACCCGTAAATGGCGTATCTTATTCGTTATAGCTCTGTTTTTAGCGATTCTTTCGAGTACGTTCTCATAATTAAAAGTTCTATTTATTTATGATGTTTTCCAAAAATAAATGTCTCTGATGAATAGTAACTTTTTATAAAATTATTAATTATTGTAAACTCGTAATTAACGTATCTCCTTTGTTATAAATCGGTTTTTCGAGTTCTTTACATGCTTGGAATCGTTATGAGACGTACTATTTTTATAATCTATAAAATCCATGCTTTAAAAGTCGAACCAAAACAGCCCTTTTATATCTTTATGTATACTTATTTATATAACTTGTTTTATGTATTTTTCAACTTAGATAAATTACCACAAGTCCTTCACAACCCTTTATATCATATGTCATACATATTATAATGTCCATTAGTCCATATTATGTCCAAGTGTCCAAGATAACAAGTCTTTAACAACATCTTTAATCATAAACTTATTAAGTGAACTTTTGATTTACTAGTTTATACATACACTTTTATACATAAACCACAAGTGTACCATCTTTGTGCTTCCATTATATCATGATAATAACAACCATATACCATATGTAAAAGTGTACAAAACCATAATCACAAGTAAAAATCCATTTTACATGTTCAAAAGTATCCTAAATGGTGATGAGCCATATAAACATTATATACATATGAAATCATGAAAGTAAAGATATTAAGAGTTTTAGATGACCTTAATATGATGTAATATATTGAACAATAATATCTAAACCCTTGTTTAGATATTTACCCAAGGCTTTCAAGACTTGAAAACCCTAATCCTCCAAAGAAACCCTAGCTTTCCTTTTCTTGCTTCAATCCTTGTAAAGGCTTAACCAAGCCTTTAAATATCCTTGGTATAGCTTAGATATAGTGTGGGATTACTTGTAAATGTTGTAGATTAATTTTGGTATGGATTTGGTATGTTATTGTGGTGAGCCGTGGCTTATGGAGCAAAAGGGAGAGATAGGACTTTGATTTTTACTAAAGAATGAAGTGTATGAGTTTTAACTTTCTAGTGCAAGACTTATAAGTATTATAAGAACTAGTCAAGTGATAAAACAAAGACCATAAAGACCAAAATGAGGGGGGTGAGGCATTGGAAACACAAGTAGTGAAATATGGATGACTAGTGGTCAAAACCACTAGTCTGAGCTAAGTAATACTAACTCATTGTTGTACATTGTGTTTATTTATGATATGTGTTCTCTTGTCCCCCTAAAATCAGCATTATACATGAAATTTATGGGGGGGATGAGCTAGTTGATGATTTTTGGTTATTTACACCTATCTTGCATTTACTTGAAGTTGTATTTTAAAACATAAAGGTAAATACTTATACATTTAGTGTTTAATTGGCCAACAATGTTAACATAGGTGACATTTAATAAAACTTTGGGTATTGGGTATGATAATGGGTATTTGTTGAAGCGTAGATTAATTATGGTGGTTCCCGGAATGCCTAAACGCAATTTATCGCGAAACGTAAACAATTTACGTAACCGATAAAATAAAATGAACAAAGTTAATAATTATTCTCAAAATAATTACTTAACACTTGCTTGATGTAAACATTTAATTGTTTGATGCCCGTTTACATTGAATGATCATTTTTAGCTTACGCGCTTTAACTTAATGTTTACGATTTAAAAGCAAACGCGTACATTACTAAAAATAAATAGTGAATTTATTAACGTCGTAAATGACCCTAAAACACGGGGTGTTATAGTCTCCCCCCGTTAAATGAGTCTTGTCCTCAAGGCTTAAGATGCGGCACTTGACACCGGTGCGGTCTTTGTGAAGAGATGTGGATGTTTCTTTTGAAATTGATCCTTACGTTCCCATGTAAACTTAGGGCCTCACCTAGAGTTCCATCGAACCTTGAAAATTGGGATACGACTTTGTTTCAATAGTTAAATGTCACGATCCATGATTACTACTGGTTCCTCGACAAGATGAAGCTTGTCATTAATATGAAGTCCATCCGACGGAACGACTAATGGTTCGTTGGCATGGCACTTTTGGTTCCTCGACAAAATGAAGGTGGTCATTAATATGAAGTCCATCCAACGGAACGGCTAATGGTTCGTTGGCATGACACTTTTTCAAGTTGGGTACATGAAACGTATTGTGAACCTTGCTCGACTCTTGAGGAAGCTCAAGCTTGTAAGCAACGGCTCTAACCTTTTACAACACCTTGAATGGTCCGACATACCTAGGGTTTAACTTCCCCCATTTGTCAAAACGTACGACCCCCTTTTCAAGGCAAAACCTTAAGTATAACACTATCCCCAACTTGAGATTCCATTAGCTTACGCTTTAAATCGGCGTAACTCTTTTGCCTATCATGTGTGGCTTGTATTCTTTGCTTGATATGGATGATCTTCTCGGTCGTCTATTGAACTATTTCTGGACCGATGAGTTAAATTTCTCCAATCTCGGCTCCACACACCGGTGAACAACACTTTTGACCGTAAAGTGCTTCAAATGGTGCAGCCTTGATGCTAGTGTGATAACTGTTGTTATATGAGAACTTGACTAATGTCAAATGTTTAACCCAACCCTTTCCATGTCGATCACACAAGCACGTAGCATATTCTCGAGAGTTTGAATGGTCCTCTCGCTTTGTTGTCTGTTTGTGGATGGTACGCAGTACTCATATCCAGGCTAGTACCCAAAGCCTTCTGAAGTGACCTCTAGAAATTTGATGCGAACCCAGGGTCACGATCATAAATGATTAAGGTGGGTATTCCATGCCTCGTGACTACCTCCTTTAGGTACATTCTTGCCAGTTTCTCCATGGGATCAGTTTCCCTTATTAGTACAAAAATTGCAGACTTAGTAAGTCGGTCAACAATCATCCAAATGGTATCACAACTTGGTGATGACTTAGGAAGCTTTGTGACAAAATCCATAATGATATTGTCCCATTTACATTGAGGTACCTCGGGTTGCACCAACAAACCTGATGGCTTTTGATGTTTAACCTTGACCTTAGCATATGTCAAAACATTTGCTAACATAGGTGGTGATGTCTGCCTTCATATTGGGTCATTAATATAGACTTTTCATGTCCCAATATATTTTATCAAAACCCGGATGGATAGAGTATTTGGATTTGTGGGAGTCGTGCATGATTACAGTCCTTAAATTACCATAACATGGCAACCAACTCTTGTCATTTATGCATAGAGTTCCATCCGTGCGAGGTTCTAACTTCTCCTTCGGTATATCCTTCCTGATCATACCTCCTACATTTTTGTTCTTGATGTTTTGGGGTTTCCGTGCTTTGGTCTGAGCATTCAGGATTTGTTTAGGAAGATCAAAGCCAATAGTTATGGCTAAGGCTCCAACTCTTAATGGTTCAATTCGTTCCTTCCTGCTCAAAGCATCAGTAACAACATTTGCTTTCCCTGGGTGATAACAAATCTCATAGTCGTAATTACTACGCAACTCTAACCAATGACGTTGCCTCGTGTTTAACTCTTTCTTATTAAGAATGTGTTGTAAACTCTTGTGATCAGTGTACACCGTACACCTGGTTCTGTACAAATAGTGCCTCTAAATATTTAAACGAATCTCACAATCGTAATCACTGAGCAACTCCAACCAACGACGTTGCCTCATGTTCAACTCTTTCTGATTAAGAATGTGTTGTAGGCTCTTATGATCAGTGAACACCGTGCACTTGGTTCCATACAGGTAGTGCCTCCAAATCTTGAGAGCGAACACTACTGCTCCAAGTTCCAAATCATGAGTCGTATAATTCTTCTCATGAATCTTCAGTTGGCGTGATGCATAAGCAATCACCTTTTCTCTTTGCATTAACACAGCGCCCAAACCCTTCTTTGAAGCATCGCAGTATGCGATAAAATCTTCGCTTCCTTCAGGTAAGGCCAGGATTGGTGCACTGCACAACTTCTGCTTTAACAGTTGAAAAGCTGCTTCTTGTTTATCACCCCAAACAAACTTGACCTTCTTCTGGGTGAGCTTGGTCATTGGTTTGGCGATCTTCGAAAACCCTTCGATGAATCTTCGATAATACCCAGCAAGACCTAAAAATTGACGAATCTCCGTTGGTGACTTAGGAGATGTCCAATCTTTAATGGATTCGATCTTGGCGGGATCCACGTGAATGCCCTCACTATCAATCACGTGACCAAGGAACTGTACTTTGGGAATCCAAAATTCACACTTAGAAAATTTGGCATACAATTCCTCCTTCTTAAGCAATTCTAGAATTGCCTTAAGATGTTCTTCGTGTTCCTTCTTGTTCTTTGAAAAATTAATATATTGTCAATAAAGACAATAACAAACTTATCCAAATATGGTTTGCACACTTGATTTATGAGATCCATAAGTATCGCTGGTACGTTCGTCAACCCAAATGGCATAACTTGGAACTCGTACTGACCATACTGAGTTCTGAATGCTGTTTTCGGAATATCTTATTCCAGTACTCGAAGCTGCTGATAACCTGATCGCGGGTCTATTTTAGAATAAACATTGGATCATTATAGTTGAGACCGGAACTCCCCAAGGTGAGGAACTGGGTCTTATAAATCCCTGGTCGGATAGTTCTTTCAGTCTCTCCGACAACTCTTTCCTTTCCGAAGGCGCCAATCGATAAGGTGCCCGTGCTACAGGTGCAGCACCAGGTATCAAATCGATTTGAAATCTCCACTTATCGGGTCGGTGGAAATGCCTGACAAGTCTTCAAGAATTACCTTAGGAAAATCCCAAACGATTGGCACGTCCTCAAGTCATTTCTTCTTCGACTTTTCTTTAGTTCCCCTGGTAGTAACATGTGCCAAAAGACCTGACATCCTTTTAGCATGTACTTTTGTGTTTTAGTGCACTAGATGATGTTCAATCGAGACTCGTTTGCACGGTTGCTTCCGTTACTACGAAAAATAAACGTTTCATTTCCAAATGGAACACGAACGATCTGTTTGTCACAAACAATGACGGCCTGGTATCTCGCCAACTAACTCATACTAATTATGACGTCAAAACTACCAAGTTCTATGGCATTAAGTCGAGGTTGAATGCGTGATTTAGTAAATTCTCTAATGGCGAGCAAATTCGATAGTGAATTGTCCTAAGGCGACTAGTGATGTGTCTCGGCTTCTCGGCTTAAGATTTGGTATAAGATGATGCCAACTTTATAGTAAGATGGAGTGAAGGTCTGCTTAGTTGCTATGGTTACTAATTCAATTTCCAGAAGTAAACGCGTTTTATGAATACGCACATAAAACTTTGATTTTCAAAGATGTAAGTAAAAATGGATTTGTTGAAAAATGTTACATGGTGACTACTCTCAACATGGCATAGTCCTTCCTGAATTATACATAGGTGATCAGGCTATGTATATTTAAGGGCTAACAATGCGATGCTCATTTTTGTCAAAATTGCGTGATGTATAAAGGAGTATCAAAGAGTTTTGTAAGTTGACCAAATGATTCACAAGGTGGATGTAAAGTTGTTGATAGGATGCCAATAAAATGGTTTGCGAGAAATCATACAATAGCTAAATAGCTCATAGGGTGACCATAAAATCATTTATGTGATGAAAATTGTTTCATAAGGTATTTGTGAGATGGTTGTGAATAGTTTATAAAATGTTTATTTATGGTAAGATGACGATTAGTAAAATAACTTATCATGTGGTAGTAAAATGGTTTATAACATAGTTGTAACAATGTTTATAATTGTTTAAGGAGTAGTTTGCATAGAGAGTAAATTCGACAGTTTTTTCATGACACATAAGTCAGATATATAATTTAAATTATCCATGGTACAACGAGGTTCAAAAGGAAGTACAACACAAATTCCTATTGGAATTAAAGTCTAAGGAAGTTTCCGCTTAGAGTTCACTAGATAATACGGGAGGGTTTCTCCTTAGGTGTTGATGTTAGACGTCGTGGCGCTAGAGTCTTAATAAGCTTTTCCTTTCTAGTACATGTCCACACATTTGTAGTGTCCCAAACCTCTACACTTATCACAAGTGGGAGTTCGTTGATTCCTAGCAGCAGTAGGTGTTCTACAATTTTAGGTTATGTGACCAAACTTCTTGTAATTTCCGCACTTTACAGAGCATGGTCCATTATGGTGAAATTTACACTGGTTACACAGAGGTAAAGATCCAGCATATGCCTTCTTGTTGATTGGCCAAGTAGTGTGTGATCTAGGCACCTTATGCCCTTTGTTTTGTTGACTCGAGCTTCCATTGTGGTTACCTTCCCACTTCCTCTTGTTGTTAGCATTCTCTGCTACTTTGTATTCTTGTCGTTCGGTCTGGCTCATTGACTTGCGGGCTATGTTGGTTTTCATCTTATAAATAGCAATAGCCTCGATTGCATTAGCCACTCGCTGGGCTACAACCCGCTCAATTTCCTCAACACTCATCCCTTGATTAACAGTTGTCATTGTTTCCTGAAGATCACAGGGAACAAAATGTATATGGAGTTTCATCCAAGGGAAAATCATGACACTCTGTGATCCCAAAATAAGTGTAAGGTGAGACCACGTCATGCAGAGATATAAGATAACAGCAACCATGGCATAAATAAATCCCCATCATACAGTAGCATGATCATAACCAACAACGTAGGTTAATACTTAATACATCATTTTACATGAGTAAAAGAGTACAAGCTTTTTATTAACACTACCAACCGAGTATTACTCAAGTTTTAGTAGGATACAATACAAAATGAGCTACACTGACAAATCTATTTGTCTATGGGCCAGGGTGCCTCTCAAGATTCTAGATGCTAGCCTCTTATGTTATCTTTAAGTGACTTAATATTCTCTGGTAGTGGTGGTAATGATGAAGGTAGTGCAGCAGCAAACTCAGTAATGCATGCCTTAGCAGATGGTGATCATGGAGTATGGTGTTAAATAGACATCCGTAATGCACTGGATTTGTTTCAGAAAATAAGATGATATGGTGTGGAGAGGTGGATTGTGTAGAAGCAGACTCATCAGTCTCAAATGTCTCTGTATTCTTAGCTTGAGGGGACAGGATCATATGTAGGTACAGCAAAAGGTTCGGCCGGAGATAGTTGCTCCTCCTCCTCCTCCTCCTCATCCTTCTTAACATCATCATCATCGTCGTCATCATCAGATGACTCATTATCATAATTGTCTCCTCCATCGGCAGGATAGTCAGTAGGATCCTCCTCAGGGTCCTCCTCATCCTCCTCCGGATCGAAGTCAGCAATGTAGCCCGATGATAGGGCTATAGACGAGGCATCAGTAGGTAAAGGCTGATCCTCCATTGGTTCTTCTAGCTCCTCATCAGAAGCTCACTGTAATCTCCATGGCTCGAAATTAATATAGACAGACGTGTAGGTAACCATTGATGATGAAAACATAACTGCTTGCAACGAGCAAAACTTAACTTATATAAATATATTATATAAGGCTGGTATGGTAAATATGAATATGCGCTCATGGCATAAATGAATGATGGTAAGGTATCATATTCGATAGCTTAATGTTTAGGCAGCGCTTAGGACCTACGAGCTTATCGTACTATCTTGCCTAAAGAAGTGTTCCCCTATTTATATAAATAACCCATATATAAATAATTGTAGAGTTGTGCGAAAGAATGCAAACTCATCTTTGTATATATAGAATATACCCTCATAGTAACGTATGTACTATAATATGAACACGTATATAAATCATGTAAGCATCTAGTAAAACTAACTAATGCAAACAACTAGTGTATGTATGTCCTATGAAAACGCCTTTGTATGAATGCAATGTTTGAAAACGGTTATAGTCCAGCAAAAACATTTGACCTGGTTCTCTATAACCTTGGCTCTAGATACCAATCTGTAACACCCCCAAAATGGGTCGCAGCGGAATATGGGTTTGGGAGCGTTACTTCATAGATCAATAGCACAAGATATATAAGAACGACCTTAAAAAGTGTCGTTAAAACCTAATACATTGGATTTAGCAAAATACTTGTTACAAAAGCCCGAAGCTTTACTTGTTTCTTGTTAAATTATACAAAGATTCTAGTTCGAAAACAAACGTTTTCCCCAAATGTAATGCAACCAAATCTTTAATGCAATTGACTTCCAAAATAACGACCACCAATGTATCCCTTGCACCTCGTGCCTTATTGATCTCCTGAGAAAAACATGCTTAAAAGGGTCAACAATAATGTTGGTGAATTCATAGGTTTATAAATTGTATGAGTGTAGGAGGACCGCAAGATCTCCACCGTGATAATACATCAAATGAAACATCATAAAAATGTAATTACGTTTTCTCTAAGCTCATGACACTGAAGCTCGACATTATGAAATGCAATATAAATGCCTACATTGCCCTCTTGATGTTTTAACCCAGACATCCCAAATCCGAACATGGTATCGTTCGTTCCGTTGATAGCTAATCACCGACTCGGGGGCGTCACCCCCAAATAGATCTATTGGATAACATTCGGAGCTCCCCTCCAAGTGATTACAGTTCATGATAGTGGGACAATTTGGGTTATCACTACTTAGGCAAACACGTAATCAAGTTTAATATGAAATGGTCTCATTGCGGTCCAATTATTAAAACAAAGCTGTTCTCAACCAAACTATAATCATTATAAGTTAAAAGTGGGGCTATGAAAACCCACCTTGAGTGATATGGATAATCAAATTATCGCAGAAAATGCGTCAGATAAATGATCGAATGCAAAACATAATCTAATTAGGTCATTTAATGTACTAAGCCCTTTGAAATAAACTACTTTACTATATACAAATCTCGTATATTGCTAATCACCATCTAATTGCGTTTGTGAATCGTATTTATAAAGTTAAAACGTTTATAAATATCTCAATAGTAAAAACGACGCAATTTCTTCGTTTTAAGACCATGTCTAACGTTTCTTATGTCCACGCTTTCGTATTAAGACGAGTTATCAAAATTTTACATTTTCATATTTTTGTCCTACTAGTGAACAGTACTTTTTACTGTTCATGACAGTTTATAAATTTATTTTTATAGCTTTAGTTATTGTAAAACCCGTAAATGTCGTATTTTATTCGTTATAGCTCCGTTTTTAGCGATTCTTTCGAGCACGTCTTTGTTATTAAAAGTTATATCATATTAATGGTGTTTTCAAAATGTTCATGTCTGAGATGAAAGTAACTTTTATAAAAATAGTTTTATAAAAGTATTTTTATACATTTAAGTATATAAACTCGCGTAATTCATAACTCCTTCGTTATTGATCGAAAAATTACGATTCTTATTGTTTTGGAATCCTAAAAACATGTGTGCTCTGAGAAAAATAACCAACCTTTTATATCAGTAGTATTTTGTAACTTGTTTTTATAAAATTTCTTTTATAACGCGTTTAATTATCGTATAACTTGTAAACTACGTATCTTCTTCGTTATTAATCCGTTTTTTGAGTTTCTTACCTTTTTAGAATCGTCATGAGACGTACTATTTTATAAAAATATAAAATCAATAGGTTATGTGTCGAATTAAAATAGAAATTTTTGATGTTTTACATAAAAACATGTTTAAACTTAGTTTTTTGCACTTTTAAGCTTAACCATCTTGTTACAAGTCTTATTACTATCTTTATTTATATTAATAGGTCTTACATTGTATAGTGTCCATTAGTCCATACTTTGTCAAGTTTCAAGATAACAGTCCCTAAACAACACTTTTAAAATATAAGCTTTCGTAAGTAACTTTTAATTACTTGTTTATAACCTATACTTTTTACATTTAAAATAATGTTACAACACTTATATTCTATTTATAACATGTACATTAGCAAACCTTATAACAGTTTAAAAGATAATAAAAACCATGAACCAAGTAAAAAATCTATTTTAACAAGTTTAAATGTATCCTAAATGGTTGATTTTGCTTAATTAGAACTTATATATACAAATAATGATAAATGTAAGTTATTAAGAGTTTTAGGGTAAACCTTTATAGTATGCTGTGTTGGTGATACAACAAAAATCTAAACCCTTGTTTAGATTATAAACCCTAGCTTTCACAACTTGAAAACCTTAATAACCAATGAAACCATAATCATTCCTATTCTTGCTTAAACACTGTAAATGCTTTAAACAATCCTTTAAACACTTTAGTTACCTGAGATATCATGTAAGAATATATGTGAATGTTGTAAATAAATTTTTTTATGGATTTGGTATGACTTTGGTGTTGGCCGTGGGTTCAAGCAAAAGAAAGAGAGAAAGAGTATGGTTTTCACATTGAAAATGAGATTTGTGTGTATACTTGTACTAGCTAAGTCCTTATATATCATCTTGACTAGTCAAAAGTGGTCATGGAAGTCCTAAGACAAGATGAGTAAATCAAGGAAGTCTTTGGTCAATTTGGAAGAAAGTCTTTAAGGTTTAATGAGTTAGGAATTGTACAATATCAAGTTGGAAGAAAATGAGATATTTTCTTTGATCTTTTATCTCAAATCCGGCCATAGGTAGTTATATATGATCAAAATTTGTAAATTTTGGGTATTGGGTATAATCGTGGGTATTTGTTGAAGTGTAGAAAAGTTTTGGTGGTTCTGGGATGCTCAAACGTATTTATCGTGAAACGTAAACACTTTAGCAACCAATAAAAAATAAAATGAACAAAGTTAATAATTATCCTCAAATATAATTACTTTACACTTGCTTGATGTTAACTTTTATTGTTTGAGGCCCGTTTACATTGATCGGATAATTTTTAGCTTACGCAATTTAACTTAACGATTACGATTTAAAAGTAAACGCGTACAACACATAAAAATAAATAGTGAATTTATTGACGACGTACAATGACCCTAAAACACAGGGTGTTATAGTCTCCCCTGTTAAGTGAGCCTTGTCCTCAAGGCTTAAGATGCGGCACTTAACGACGGTGCGGTCTTTGTGAAGAGGTGTGGATACTTCTTCTGGAATTGGTCTTCACATTCCTAGATGAACTCAGACCTCGACTAGAGTTCATTGAACCTTGACACGTTGGGACACGGATCCGCCTTAACTTGTTTGAAATTCACGATCCATGTTTGACCGGTTCCTCGGACAAACTAAAGCTTGTCATCAAATGAGTCCATCTAACAGAATGCTAAGGGTTCGTCGAATAGCACTCTTCAAGTTGGATACTTGAAACGTATTATGAACCTCTGCTTAGGCTTCTTGTGGAAGGCTCAAGCTTGTAAGCAATGATACTAACCCTACTCCAACACTTGAAAGGTCTAACATTAATGGGGTTTAACTTCACCCCGTTTGCCAAAACGTACGACCCCTTTCCAAGGAAAAACTTTAATCATAACTTTATCCCTAACTTAGAAGTCCATTGGCTTATGCTTTAGATCGGCGTATCTCTTTTGTCTATCACGGGTGGCTTGCATCCTTTGCTTGATCTGGATGATCTTCTCTGTTGTTTCTTGAACTAATTCCGAACCAGTGAGTTGACCTTCTCCAACCTCGACCCAACAAACAGGTGAACGATACTTTCGACCGTAAAGTGCTTCAAAATGGTGCGCCTTGGTTGCTAGCGCGATAGCTATTGTTATACGAGGAAATCGTCTTTGGCAAAGAAATGTTAACCAACCCTTTCCAAATTCGATCGCTCAAGCAAGCAGCATTAATCCTTAAGAGTTTAAATAGTAGTCATCGCACCTTTGTCCAGCAGTTTGCGATGATATTCGGTTACTCATGTCCAGGTTATCACCCAATGCTTTTGAAGTGTCCTTTAGAAATTCGATGCGAAAACTCGGAGTGGAGATCCCAAAACAATAATTGAGACAGGGATTCCATGCCTCGTGACCACTTCTTTTAGGTACATTCTTGCCAGTTTCTTTAGAGGATCAGTTTCCCTCATCGGTACAAAGATTGCGGACTTAGTGAGTTGGTCGACAATCACCTAAATAGTGTCGTTAGACTTGTGGACGACTCTTAGGAAGATTTCTTGACAAAATCCATATTGATATTTGGTCCCACTTCCAATTAAGGTTATATCGGGTCCTTTGTACCAACAATTTGATGCGCCTTTGATGTTCGGCCTGCCTTTAGCACACGTCAGACATTTGCTAACATAGGTAGCGATGTTGGCCGTCTTATTTGGCCACCAATATACTTCTTCATGTCTTGATACATTTTCGTTATGAACCCGGATGGATAGAATCTATTTTGACTTGTCGGGGAACTACGTTGCATGATCACCAATCCTCAAAGTCGCATTACTTGGTAACCAAATCCTGCATTGAAGCATAGAGTTCCATTCGCATGAGGCTCTAACTTTTCCGTTCTAAATTTCTCCGGATCCTTTGAGTTTTCAACCAACATGCCTCTAACATCTTCGTTCTTGATGTTCTATAGTTTTCGTGCTTCAGTCTGAGCATTCAGGATTTGTTTAGGAAGATCCAAGCAATAGTTATCTCATAAGGCATCAAAAATCTTAATGGGTTACTCTGCTCCTTCATGCTATAAGCATCAGCAAACAATATTCGCTTTTCCTCGGGTGTATCGGATCTCACTTGTCGTAATTACTGAGCAGAGTTCTAACTGCGCGCTGCCCCCATATTCAGTTCTTTTGATTAAGAATTGTTGTTGACTCTTGTGATTCCATGAACACCGTACACTTGGTTCGTACAAATAGTGTTCCAAGAGTTTCAGAGAAAACACAACCGATCCAAGTTCCAAATTAGGAGTTGTATAGTTCTTCTCATGAATTTTTAATTGGCGTGATGCATAAGAAATTTCTTACTCTCTTTGCATTAATACAACACCCAATACCTTATGCGACGCATCGCAATAGACTACAAAATCTTCGCTTCCCTCAGGTAAAGCCAGAATTGGCGCACTGCACAACTTCTGCTTTAATAACTGAAAAGCGGCTTCCTGTTTGTCACCCTAATCGAACTTGACCTTCTTCTGAGTAAGCTTGGTCATCGGCTTGGCGATCTTTGAAAATCCTTCAATTAATCTTTGGTAATACCTAGCAAGACCTAAAAATTGACGAATCTCCATTGGTGATTTAGGAGACACCCAATCTTTAATGGATTCGATCTTGGTGGGGTCCACGTGAATGCCTTTACTATCAATCACGTGACCGAGAAGAATTATACCTTAGAAATCCATAATTCACATTTAGAGAACTTAGATACATCTTCTCTTTCTAAGGCAATCAAAATTGCCTTAGGTTTGGTTCTTCATTCTCCTTTTGTTCTTTGGAGTAGATAAGGAAATCGTCAATAAAGACAATCACTAATTTTTATCCAAAAATGGCTTAGCACACGCGTTCATGAGATCCATAAATCTGGATGGTGTTTCATCCAAGCCAAATGGCATAACTTGGAACTCGTAATGACCATACCAAATTCTGAATGCCGTTTTTGGAATATCTTCATCCCGTACTCAAAGTTGATGATAGCCCGATCCCAGGCCTATCTTAGAATAAGTACTGGATCCTTGTAGTGCAGTTGATCGAATAACGAAAATCGTCCGGATCCTTGGGAGTGAGTAAACAATTATTCCACATAGCTTGTTCAGTTCCAGATAGTCGAAGCTCATTGAATGATTCATCCTTCTTCTTGGACAAACAAGACTGGAGCTCTCCAAGTTGAGGAAACTGGGTCTTATAAAATCTTTGTTGGATAGTTCCTTCAGTTGCTCCGACAACTTTTTTTTTTGGACGACGCTGACCGATAAGGCACTTGTGCTACAGATGCAGCACCAGGTACCAGATTGATCTGAAATTCTACTTGTTATGTCGGAGAAAGACCCGGCAAGTCCTCTGGAAATATTTCAGGAAAATATCGAACTGTCGATACATCCTCAAGTCGTTTCTCACTTGACTTGTCTTCAGTCTCCTTTGTAGTAACATGTGCCAAAAAGATTTGACATCCTTTTAGCATGTACTTCTATGTTTCAGTGCACGAGATGGTGTTCAATCGAGACTCGTTTGCGCGGTTTCTTTCGTTACTACGAATAATCAACGTTTCGTTTTCAAATGGAACACGAACAATATTTTCGTCACAAAAAATGACGGCCTTGGTATACTGCTAAAAAATCCATACTAATTATGATGTCGAAACTACCAAATTTTACGGCATTAAGTCGATGTTAAATGGGTGATTTAGTAAATTCTCTAATGGCGAGCAAATTAGGTAGCGAATTATCCTAGGGCGACTAGTGATGTGTACTGGCTTCTCGGTTAGGATTTGGTATATGATGATGCTAACGTTATAGTAAGTGGAGTGAAGTCTGGCTTAGTTGCTATGGTTACTTATTCGATTTCATGGAGTAAACACAGTTTTATGAATAGTACACAAAACTTTATTATATGTATGGAACTGTTTTCTTGGACAAGAAGTTTTAGAGTGGACTACTCTCAGCACGGCATTGAGTATCTTTCCTTGATTTATACATAGTTGATCAGGGGCATGTATAATTGGAGGACTAACGTTGCATTGCTAATTTTCATCAAAAGCGTTTTTTATGATTTTAATAATAGTGGTGGAATGGCTTATATATAACGAGTAGAGAATTAAAATACAACAAAATTTTTTACAACTCTTTGATTTGATAGATAACTTGAATTCATTCGTACACGGAAAATAAGAGAAATACAATGAGAACTCCTATGGATGGATTAAAGTCTACGATAGTTTCCAACTGAAGGTTTTACTAGCAAAGCTTGAGACAACTTTCTCTTTTAAGCTTCGATCCCATCTTTAATGTTGTTAGGGTCTTGATCGGTTTCTCCCCCTCTTAAGGCACACACCACTCCACGTGCTCCAGCACCTCTAATTTGGTTTTCATGGTTTTAGTTCTTTTGCTCCGGGCAGTCTCTCCTGTAGTGCCTTGTTCACACATTCATAGCAAGTAGCCTTTTGACTTGCCCCAATGCCTCTTTGGTTGTTAGTAGTATTGACATTTGTAGAGCTCCTACAGTCATGGGCCAGATGGTCAACTCTGTTGCACTCGTGGCATTTGGGAGCACATGCAATCTTGGTAGATAGTTGCATTTAGAACACAACAGCTCAGATCCGCCATAATGTTTCTTCTCCCCGTGCCTTGCAGTGTAAGCTCTACCAATATTTTGCCACTTGTTCGGCTGTTGTTGGTTCTGGTTGTTCTTAGAATTGTTATCCAAACTTACTCTTTGTCTCAGACTGGTATCAGCAGGAGTGCTATCTTTTTTTCTATTTAGTTTGGTAGCAAAAATTCAATAGCATCTTGCATTGTCTTAGGCTTAGTGCCCTCACCCTCCTGGTATGTCCACACGTTTCTAAACTACTATTGGACACTCACTCTTTGTAGCGTCTCAGACTTCACACACTCATAAAAATGTGGCGTGTTCGTTTGTTTCCTTTTAAGTAGCATGTGTTTTACAATTTTAGATTGTGTGGCCAGCCTTCTTGCAATTTCCGCACTTTACAGTGCACGGTCTATTATGGTGAAATTTGCACTGGTTGCACAGAGGTAGAGATCCAGCATATGCTTTCTTGCTGATTGGCCTAGTAGTGAGCGCTCTAGGCACCCTATGCCCTTTGTTTTGTTGGCTCGAGCTTCCATTGTGGTTACCTTCCCACTTCCTCTTGTTGCTAGCATTCTCTACTACCTTGTCTTCTTGTCATTCGGTCTGGCTCATTGACTTGCGGGCCATGTCGGTTTTCGTCTCATAAATAGCAATAGCCTCGATAGTATTAGCCACTCGCTGGGCTACAACCCGCTCAATTTCCTCAAACACTCAATTCCCGTGATAACAGTTGTCATCGTTTCCTTGATGATCACATGGAAAATAAAATGTATAGAAGTTTCAATCCAAGGATAAAATCATTGACACTCCCATGATTAAAAATATAATGTAAGGTGAGACCATGTCATGCAGAGTATAAGATAAAAGCAATCAGGCATAATTAATTCCACATCTATAGTAGCTTGATCATAAACCAAATAAACGTAGGTTAATACTTAATACATCGTTTTACCTGAGTAAAAGAGTACAAGTTTTTCATTAACACTACCAACCGAGTATAACACAAGTTTAATAGGATACAATACAAAAGGAGCTACACTGACTAATCTATTTGTCTGTAGGCCAGGGTGCTTCTCAAGATTTTAGATGCTAGTCTCTATGTAATATTTAAGTGACTTAATATTCTCTGGTGGTGGTGATACTGATGGTGGTAGTGATGATGAAGGTAGACTTGCTTAGTGCCAACAGCAAAACTCAGTAATGCATGCCTCAGCAGATGGTGATCGTGGAGTATGGTGTTAAATAGACATCCGTACTACACGGGATTTGGTCTTAGAAAATAAGATGATATGGTGTGGATGGTGTAGGAGCAGACTCATCAGTCTTAAACTGCCTTGCTTCCTCAGGTTGCTTTGAGGGGACTGGATTCCATTGTAGGTCAGCAGAAGGGTTCGGCCGGAGCTGGTGCTCATCCTCCTCCCGTCCTCCTCATCCTTCTAAACATCATCATCATTGTCATCATCATCAGATGACTCGTTATCATCATTGTCTCCTCCATCGACAGGATAGTCAGCAGGATCCTCTTCGGGGTCCTCCTCATCCTCCTTCGGATCGGAGTCAGCAATGTAGTCCGTGATAGGGCTATAGGTGGAGGAACTCCAGATTGTAGCGGCTAATCCTTTATTGGTTCCTCTTGCTCTTATCATGAGCTCACTGAATCTCATGGCTCAGAATTAAAATAGACAGGCAGTGCAGGGTAACCGTCGATGATGAAACATGACTGCTTGCAATGAGCAAAACTTAACTTATATAAGTATATTATATAAGACCGGTATGGTAAATATGAATATGCACTCATGGCATAAATGAATGATGGTAAGATATCATATTCGATAGCTTAATGTTTAGGTAGCGTTTAGGACCTACGAGCTTATAGTGCTACCTTGCCTAAAGAATTGTTCCCTTATTTATATAAATAACCCTTATATAAATAATTGTAGAGTATGTGCGAAAGAATGCAAACTCATCTTTGGTATATATACATAAGGACCTCATAGAAACGTACGTACTATCATATGAACGTATATTGATTTTATGGTAAGCTCTAGTAAAACTATAACTTGTGTTACTGTTTGTCCGGTAAAATACCCCTTTGTATGAATGCAATGTTTAAAATACGGTTATAGTCTAGCAATAATATTTGACCTGGGGTTCTCTATAACCTTTGCTCTAGATACCAAGATGTAACACACACCCCAATAATAGGTCGCAAGCGGAATATGGGTTTTTGGGAGCGTTACTTCATAGCATCAACAACACAAGATATAATAAGAAAGTCCTTTTTAAAAAGTGTCGTTTTAAAACTTGATACATTGCGTTTTAGCATAGGGTTTTATTACAAAAAGCCAAAGTTTACTTATTCATTGATAAATCTATTACAAAGGACTCTAGTTCATAACAAATTGTTTCTCAAAATGTTTTATGCAACCAAATCTTTAATGCAAAGTGGGGGGGGGGGACTTGAGAAATAGCGAACCACCAATGTATCCCTTGTCTTGTACCTCATTGATCTCCTGAGAAAAACATGCTTTAAAAACGTCAAACCAAGAATGTTGGTGAATTCATAGGTTTGTAATTATATAAGTGTACGACCACAAGGATCTCCCAGTCGATACATACATCAATTGTAATCATCACAAAATTTAATTAAGATTTCCTAAAGCTCTTGAACACTAAAGCTGACATATATGAATTGCAATATTAAATTGCCTCTACAATGCCCTTGATTGATTCTAAACCCAGAGAACATCCAAATCCGACATGGTATACGTTCGTTACCCGGTGATAGCTAAATCACCCCCCCCTCCGAACCGGGGGCGTCACCCCAAATGGATCTATGTATAACATTAACGCTAACCTCCAAAGTGATTTATAGTTCATGATAGTGAGCTACATTGGGGTTATCGCTATTAGGCAAACACGTAATCAGTTTTATATGAATGTTTCACTTGCGTCCTCCAATTATAAAACAAAAAGATGTTCTCACCCCAAAACTTATAAATCATTATAAATGTAAAACGTCGGGCTATGAACCCACCTTGAGTTAATGATAATCACGTACATCACAGAAAATGCGTCACGATAATGATCGAATGCAACCTAATCCAATATAGGTAATTGCGTTTGTGAAATCGTATTTATAAAGTTAAAACGTTTATAAATATTTCATTAGTAAAAATGACGTAACTTTATCGTTTTAAGCTGTTTCTTACGTTTCTTACGTCCACGCTTTTGTATTAAGACGAGTTATCAAAATATTAAATTTTCATATTTTTGACCTACTTGTGAACAATACCTTTTACTGTTCATGACAGTTTATAAATTTAGTTATCGTAAAACCCGTAAATGTCGTATCTTATTCGTTTTAACTCCGTTTTAAGCGATTCTTTCGAGCATGTCTTTTTTATTAAAAGTTCTATCATATTAATGGTGTTTTCAGAATGTTCATGTCTGAGATGAACAGTAAATTTTATAAAAATAGCTTTATAAAAGTATTTTTATTAACATTTAAGTATTAAACTCGAGTAATTATAATCCTTCGTTATTGATCAAAAAATTACGATTCTTAATGTTTTGGAATCCTAAAAATATGTGTGATATGAGAAAAATAACCAACCTTATATATTAGTAGTATTTTGTAACTTGTTTTTATAAAATTTCTTTTATAACGCGTTTATTAACGTATAAACTTGTTTGTAAAAACTACGTATCTTCTTCGTTATTAATCCGTTTTTCAAGTTTCTTACCTTTTTGCAATCGTCATGAGACGTAATATTTTATAAAAATATAAAATAAAAAGGTTATGTGTCGAATTAAAACCAAAACAGTCCTTTTATATCTTTATGTATACTTATTTATATAACTTGTTTTATGTATTTTTCAAATTAGATAAATTACCACAAGTCCTTCACAACCCTTTATATCATATGTCATACATATTATAATGTCCATTAGTCCATATTATGTCCAAGTGTCCAAGATAACAAGTCTTTAACAACATCTTTAATCATAAACTTATTAAGTGAACTTTTGATTTACTAGTTTATACATACACTTTTATACATAAACCACAAGTGTACCATCTTTGTGCTTCCATTATATCATGATAATAACAACCATATACCATATGTAAAAGTGTACAAAACCATAATCACAAGTAAAAATCCATTTTACATGTTCAAAAGTATCCTAAATGGTGATTTTGCTACATAGAACCTATATACACATAAAATGATAAATGTAAAGTTATTAAGAGTTTTAGGTAACCTTAGTGAGATGTAATATATTGAACAATAATATCTAAACCCTTGTTTAGATATTTACCCAAGGCTTTCAAGACTTGAAAACCCTAATCCTCCAAAGAAACCCTAGCTTTCCTTTTCTTGCTTCAATCCTTGTAAAGGCTTAACCAAGCCTTTAAATATCCTTGGTATAGCTTAGATATAGTGTGGGATTACTTGTAAATGTTGTAGATTAATTTTGGTATGGATTTGGTATGTTATTGTGGTGAGCCGTGGCTTATGGAGCAAAAGGGAGAGATAGGACTTTGATTTTTACTAAAGAATGAAGTGTATGAGTTTTAACTTTCTAGTGCAAGACTTATAAGTATTATAAGAACTAGTCAAGTGATAAAACAAAGACCATAAAGACCAAAATGAGGGGGGTGAGGCATTGGAAACACAAGGAGTGAAATATGGATGACTAGTGGTCAAAACCACTAGTCATGAGCTAAGTCATACTAACTCATTGTTGTACATTGTCTTTATTTATGATATGTGTTCTCTTGTCCCCTAAAATGAGCATTATACATGAAATTTATGGGGGGGGTGAGCTAGTTGGTGATTTTTGGTTATTTACACCTATCTTGCATTTACTTGAAGACTTGAAGTTGTATTTTAAAACATAAAGGTAAATACTTGTACATTTAGTGTTTAATTGGTTTTCCTTTATGTACAATTGACTAACAATGTTAACATAGGTGAAATTTAATAAAACTTTGGGTATTGGGTATGATAATGGGTATTTGTTGAAGCGTAGATTAATTATGGTGGTTCCCGGAATGCCTAAACGTAATTTATCGCGAAACGTAAACAATTTATGTAACCGATAAAATAAAATAAACAAAGTTAATAATTAATCTCAAAATAATTACTTAACACTTGCTTGATGTAAACATTTAATTGTTTGATGCCCGTTTACATTGAATGATCATTTTTAGCTTACGCGATTTAACTTAATGTTTACGATTTAAAAGCAAACGCGTACAATACTAAAAATAAATAGTGAATTTATTGACGTCGTAAATGACCCTAAAACACGGGGTGTTATACTAACTCAATTTTATCATTCATCATCAAAACCCAACACAATGTCGAACCTAAAGTTTGATGAAACTCACAGTTTGGTTGTGTTTTTGGAGAAACCCAAAGAAAGTGATGGGTTTAAATTAAATGCAAATTCTATCAGATATGTGCTAACGGTGAATCCCACCATCTATACTTCATGCATTAAGCAGTTCTGGGCTACTGCTAAAGCAAAAACTGTCAATGGGAGAAGTGCAGATACAAGCCCTAGTAGATGGGAATAAAGTGATCGTCACTGAGATGAGTGTGAGAAAAGCTCTTCAATTAAAAGATGCTTAAGGTACTGAATGTCTACCCAATGCTACTATTTTTACAGAATTAGAAAGAATGAGGTATGAAAATCTTACACAAAAACTTACATTCTATAATGCTTTCTTTTGACCTCAATGGAAATTTCTTATCCATATAATTTTGCAATGCCTTAGTGCTAAGACTACTGCTTGGAACGAATTTAGTAGCACTATAGCCTCAACTATCAGCTGTCTTGCCACAAACCAAAAATTCAACTTTTCTATGTATATTTTTGATAATATGGTGAAGAACTTGGAGGGTGGAGTTAAATTTCTAATGTATCTAAGGTTTGTGCAAGTGTTCCTGGATAAACAAGTTGAAGGAATGACCAAACATAAAGAAATCTATGTTACACCTTCTCACACTAAGAAGGTCTTTGCAAA